>PVIH01000753.1:19781-204570 GCA_004025045.1 Sigmodon hispidus
AAAAACACAGTAAAAAGAATTTAAAATGTGGAAGAGTTAACAATAACTATACAGAGGATAAGAATGATAAGCATGGCTTATCAAGGGTGGAAATACAAATAAGATTGCTACACATATATTTTCTTTGTGTTCATCTTTCCCTCTGAATTTTTTTTCCCTGTATATCCTTATTCAAGGTCTCTTCCCCCTCCCAACACATTTGGTCATTTTTCTTCTCTGCGACTCCCCATCCCCTCCCTGGGCAGGGAGCAGACAGTCCTATGGACCCACTGACCCAATAATGCTTAGATCAGTCTCCACTTCTGGCCAAATCCGGTAGTGTGTAGAATGTCAGTAGTGAAAATGATATAGAAACTGGGGCTCCATGATTACAGTATTTAATCTTTTCTTATAAATTAACTAACTTATCATAAAGAAGTCAGCATACTATTTAGTGACACCATTTTCCAGCTGTTGAAACTGAATGATAACAAAATTATAAGGTTATTTTGATCAGTGGATATTTACATGCACAACACACACAAAGGAATGCTTAATCCTTAGTACAGATGCTCTTTTTGCTTACCATAACACTGATCCACAGCTAAAGGAATTTAATTGGTTTTAATAAAGCATCTTAAATAAAAGAAACTTGTAAATGAATGCTATAACACCTGCATGGAGTTTAGAACCTGAATTTTAGAAAAGAACAGTTTAAAAATAGAGCATTTACATACTGTAGAGGAAATCATCAGAAAACCAGTTAAGCTGACTCTAAAAATGGTAGATAAAGCCATCAGAGCATCATTAATATAAATTTTTCTATTAGAAAAATATTTACACAATTTTCTCTAGGTCTTCTTCAAATATATTTCTTGATTCCTTCTCTCCTCATACTTTTGTTCTTCTCACAGCACCATGTAAGCAGCAGAAAGGCTAGAATGGCTCTGTAGAAACCAACAGCATAAGAGATCTATCCAAATAAAATGATTTTCTACTAAATATATAAACCAGAAATAGAGTGATTTCAACAAATGTACAAACCATGGGGTTCAGTCCTAAGCACCACAAAACAAACAAATATGAATACCACAAATATAAAAAGACAGTAAGGCAAACAATCATCTTTATAAGTATTCCTATAACTTCATCTGAAAGTTTTCAATATATGAGTAAAATTTTAGGAATGTTTTTCTTTCACTGATGATGAATCAATAAAATAATTTCATAATTTATGCGGCAAAAGAAGATGTTAAGTGTAGAGACTCAAAAGCACAGCAGAGGTCATAGTGTTTGCTATGGACTCCTAAGGGGTAATTAAGTCCATTCTAAGGACCTGCCTTACTGCTCCACAGATCCTAACTTACCATAAGAACAATTTAAAAGATAATGCAGAATAGTTACAGACATTTTAATTGGGACAACTTAATTTTTAAAAAAACTTTTACTTTTACAAAGATCCAGAAATCATGAAGAAAGCAGTTAGAAACTGTAACCTACTCCAGGAATATAGATAGATTGCATAAACCTGAAAGGATTGTCCTAAACCATAGTAAGTTCCTCACTACTTCTCAAGTGTTTTAAAATTTTTGTGACTTTATCATTTCCTCCATGTGAAACTCTTGCAAAGCTCAATTATCAACAGAATAGATACAGTCTCAGCCTACTGACTGCCTATGAATTGACTCAGCTAAGAGATGTCAATGACTTGCTTGGAGTGCAATAATACCCAGTATTTTTTCTTGCTTTCAGTCTTTATCTAAAGACTAATATCTAAAAAAGTAGTGTTTTCTCATTTAAATTTATTATGTATTTCCAAAGTATCATCAAACCTGAGCATGATTTCCCTGCCTTAAAAATAACTTGATTTATTTTTCTTGCCACATCACTTTATCTTTGATTGCTCCTTACCATCAAGTCTCTGCTATTCTCACGTAGCCTCTGGACTTCTGACCACTTGTCCATTTTTACTTTTGTCAAACGTGGATCTCTTTCTATAATTATGGAAAAAGCTATATTCAAAAAGCAACCATTGATTTTTAAGTTGTTTGCAAAATAGAATATTTCATTGTTATCTATTACCTGCTTTCTAATTCTATTAAAATCACTACCATCCCACCATCTCTGGAGTGGTGTTGGATTCTTCACTCTTCCCTATTTTCTTCTCCTTGGCCAGGCTGCATGACTAACCCTGTGTCTGTGATCTGTAGATTCCATCTTATTGCTTGAGATAGTTGATGCCCTGCATACATTAGAAACACCTGATGGAGTAAATACAAAGCTTACAATGAGGAAGCAGGAAGACTAAATATTGTGCAGAAGAATTGAAACATGTGCAACATCATAAGGATCCACAGACTTGAAGAATTTATCCCTTTTACAAAATGAGTTTGCCTTTCCAGAGAAGATACTGAAGGACACACTTGACACTAAACATTACATTTTGCTCTGCCCAATGAAATAACAAATGAATTTGACAATAGTGAACTTATACACTTGCTTACATTTTTTTCCTGAAACAAATGGAGTTTGAGAATAGGCTTCTGAACTACAGTGTACAACCCAGCCCTCAAATCTCTCTCCTGGAGGCTTACCTACTTTGTTGTCTAGATAACATCACAAAAAAAGAATTGTATTTGGACATTCAGATTTAGCTGGAGGAATTTTGATAGGTAATGTAAAAGCTTTGCCATAAAATATTAGAAGAGCCATTGTGTAAAGACAATTGAAAGTTTTAAAACAATTTTAGAAAAACTTTTATAAAATATAATCAGTTTTTTAAATCTTTAAAATTTTGTATTATTTATGTTACATGTCTTAGTGTTTCATGTGCATGTATTGTGCCATTGGAGGCCAGAAAAGGGCATCAGATCTTCTGGAAATAGATTGCAAGCTGCCATAGGGACGCTGGAAATTGAACTCCCCTGAAAAAGTAGACTGTGTTCTCAACTACTCAGTCATCCCTCAAACCCCCCAAATTTTTAGATAAAGCAAAAATTGGCAGTGTCATAGTGTGTCTATGTCTAAAATTCTACTAAGCATCTGAATAGTTGAGCCATAAATACCTCAAACTTTATTAATAACATATTTTATAACTATTTCTGAGCTATATTCCCCTGGCATTTTATTTTTCTAGGGTCATAAAGAAAGAAAGAAATTATATCATATAAAATAGAAAACATATGAAATATGTCCTCTTCAAACATGATGTGCTCTGAGTCATTGCTCATCCACTACCACATTTAAGTTATGCTTCAGAGATATTTGAATTGATGAAAGGCAGTGCTTTACATTAATAAAAATATTTTTGTGGTAGAAACATAAAATATGGCTTTTAAGAACATCACTAAGTTATTTTTAAAATTTTGGCACTTGTATCTTAATTACAGAACGTAAATAAGGCCAAACTTTCTATAGCAGCAGCAAAAAAGTTGAATTCTAGAGCAGCCATTGTTTCACTTAAGATCACAAAGTTGAACAAAATAAAGACCTTTGCTGTGGTTTATTTATTTCACATACAGAAGACAAAGCACCTTCTGATCACTCTCTCTATTGCTTAATGTTGTGAGCATAAGTACAACTGATGGTTTACAATGGCTCTTTAAAGGAAATATTTACTGTAGAAGCTTGTGATAGTCTTGCCAAGCAAGACTATCTGAAGGAGAAGGACTTCTGAGGTTTATGGATGGCCCCTGGCAAAGGGAAGAATGTTCTTGCTGAAGTTAAAAGCTACTGTGTCCAGTTTACCTTGTTTCAAAAAGAAAAGAAATTTCTTAGTTTCTGTGTGCTCTCTCTAGCCTACACTTGACAAAACTGGCAAAGTTGTCTTCTCCTTAAAAAGAGAACAAGGACAAAGAGGAAGGGGGAAGAGAAGAATATATAAAGAAAACAATTGTCATGCACTTCTCAGTGGATGATACCCACTGTGTTTGCTCATCTACACTTACAATAGCACAGCATCACCCTTTACTCAGCTATATTGAAAACTTTCTGCAAGGATATATATATATATATCCTCATATATTCTATATACTTCTCACTCCACAGCATACCTCCTGTAAATGCCCTGTCTCTCATACTTACAAAGAACTTGCACAAATCATGTGTTCTTGGTCTTTTTTTATATCTTAGGTAAAAATTGCTTCTTTAATATTTCCATTTACAACCATAATGACAATTATTTCAGAATAAAGACAATTCAAGTAAGATGATGATTTAGAGTTCTATTGCTGTGACAAAATACCATGGCCAAATGCCACTTCTGGAAGAAATGATTTATATACTTTCAAATCAAAGGAAGTTGGGGCTTGAACTCGAAGCAGGAATGGAGAGGCATGAACTGACTCATAAAAGCTAGTGGAGTGCCACCAATGCTTACTGACTTGCTCCTCATGGTCTGTGGAGTCTGCCTTTATCCACCCAGAACTATTTGTTCTGTGATGGTACCACAATGCTCTGGACCCTCATATATCTATTATCAACCAAGAAAATTTGCCACAAGCTTACTCACATACAAATCTGCCATGGCTTTTTTTTTTTTTTTCAATTGATTCCTCCAAAATGACTCTAGCTAGTGTCAAGGTGACATTTTAAAATAAGCCAGTAACAGATGATAATTAAAATTCAACCTCTTCTCAAGTGAAGCTTTCTATATGAAGTGTGTTCTGACCCTCTGCTAAGTACTAAGTGCTTTGATTTTAATTATTTTATGACTCTTATTTTTACATCAGAGCTCATACAAAATATATCATCCCCAATAGATATATCAGAATATCAAGATGCAAGATTGTGATTTTGTGTATATTTTATAATATCCTGCATATCACACTTATTCACAAAAATATTAAGTGATTTTAAATTATGCTCTTTTAAAAATGTGCATGTGTGTGTGTGTGTGTGTGTGTGCATGAATGCACATTGAGTTTAGGAACCCATGGAAACCAAGGGAGGGTTTCAGATACCCTAGAGCAGGAGATACAGCCTACTGTGAGCCTCCCAATGTGGATGCTGGGAACTGATTTCAGGCAGAAGCAGAATATACTTTTAATTTTATCTCTACAGGTCTACTTAGTAACTCTTTATGCATACATAACTATGTTTAAAAACCCATTCACAAATCTATTTTATCATATTGTTGCTTTGTAATTATTTCTTTATAAGATCCTTTGTCTTAATATTAAAACAAAAATCTGATAATTAGTACAAGTTTTAAGCATTTAAAAATTGGAATATGTAAACTATATAATATAATTATTTTCATTTATTTAATAAAATATGTGCCCTATACATATAATACATAAGTGGATCAAAAATAGGACAAATTATGACAAAGAAATAAAAGTTTTGCCTACCTGTGAACAATGCAAATGAGTTTTCTCTCTCAATATAATATTATTCTCAGTATTAAAGAATTAAATCTTTCTTGGGTACTTTTGAAGTAAAAGAAAATGAACCAATTCTGTTTTATCCAACAGAGAAGGAACTCAATATGTATTGGAACCTGACTTGTATCCTACTTGTAAAGCACTGGAAATTATTATTTTAAATTATGATGTTAGATTAGATTTTCTGCAGCTTAATATATTGTAATGTAATATAATTGCTAAATGCAAATGAGCTACTGTATGGCTTTTTCATAGAGTTGTTCATGAAAGCCAAGCATTTTACATATTACAGTGAAGTGCATGTTATTATGAAACAAATTATAATGAAGCATAATTTAGTATGAAGACAAGATACTATTAATGGGTGACAGTATAGTAGTGTAGGTATACAGGAAATTTGCTATCCAATAAAAGTCTCAACTCTCAAGTACACTAAATGTGCCAGAAATGATAGCAGTGTACTCTTAAGGATTTCCTACTCCCATTACTTCACTGAAAGTTATTTTAGTTTTCAAACACTATACAGTGTTATTTGCCAAAAGAGCCAGGGTTCATCAGATAACACCCCCGGGGTATGTACAGAATAAATTTCCTCTCTCAACTTTTATGATACAAATCGTCTATTTCAACCATCTAGTAATTAATTCATGAAAAAAAAAAACCTTTGCCTTTTCATCTGTTTTTTAAGTTTATCGTGTCAATGGTCATTCCTTTTTGCTTTCCCAGAATCTTAGAAAACAGTAAACTTGGTGTCACTATAACTGTGTATTTAACTGCATATTATGAAAGAGATTAATATAATTATCAAATGTATTATTTTTATTTACTCAAATGTGGAAAATATAAGATGACATTTAAGCAAAAATATTTTAAAATTGATTAAAAATGTGATTTTTATGTGTAACAAGTAGTGAAAAATTTGGATTCAACTGGAAGTATAGAAACACACAGCATACATCCCTACCACTAATGCCATCACCATCATGCATCCTAGAGTAAATGAACAGTACTATTATTTATGATTATAAAGTTATGGTAACTAAAACCACTCTTTGGAAAAGTGAGGACAACCATATTATTTTAATACAATCACCTTGAAGTGTTTAGTGATAAAAAACACACCTCATCTATTGGCTCTACTGGCAGATTTATGAGAAGGGATTCAGGGGAAAAAAATGAAGGATCAGAAATTAGTAGTGAGAATACAGAAATAACCTACCACCAAGAAACAAAACTCCTCAAAGATGTACTTCTTGTACTTTTTAATCTTAGTGTTCACTAATAAAGCACTATTTTTTTAAGAAAAATATAGGTAAATTGGAAGAGCAGAGACAACAATAGGTGTATGGTAGTGCAGAAGAAGCCAGCTCAAAAGCAATTCATTATTAATGCCCGAATATTCTTGCTAAACAATTCTGATTATTTCACAAGAAAGAGGTCAAGGTAGTAGAGAAAGGGATTTAATCAAATAAACTCTCAATCTCTCTCCAAATAGCATTTTCATCCAGCTGCATGTAAATTCATCAGATGACTGGCCTCCTAACGCACAGGCAAGGTTAATCTACAGTGACTGTTAAAACTTCTATGACGTGCTTCTTAAATAAAGATTTAAAATGGGATGAACCATGCAAAAAAACCCCAAGTAAGATTTTTTTTGTTTTGCTTATGAAATGCATGGGTTTTCCACTGTTAATGACTATGTTATAAAAAGACAGATTTCTTCCATAAGGTAATGTTTTTAAAAGTAGTTGTGGTGGTTATAGCTTTCATGTATTGGAAATTGTAGAGCTACCTGCCATTAAGTTCAGAAATCACTTACATATTTACTTCATGTATAATTAGTTTAAATCTTTACTGTCTCTAGACTCACATGAAAGAGAAGACTTATGCTGATTTTTTTTTAAAAAAAACAACAATTATGTAGATTTACTTTTATTTACATGCAAGATTATAAAAAGTCATCATATTTTTAATCTATAGGTAATATTACTGGTAAATATTAGTGTATGAATTTCATAATTTATTATTTAGAAGGTAAATTTAATATTAAATTCCTTTGCTAAATTCAAAAAAATAAGTCAGTGAGAGCAGATTTATGTGTATTTCACAAACATTTTTTGAGTTATTTTTAAAACTTCATGCCCAGCCAATACTTAGCCAATATGTTATTCTCGGTTTGACTATTAGAAGTAATTTTGTTAAGTATATATGTTGTGAAGTTAAAATAATATATTAAAATATAGCAATTTAGTATGGAAGATGAGAAAGACTACATTTCCTTTCTTTTAAAAATGCAGAACTATATTATATTGAATTGCTTCTAAAAATTAAAAAAAAATTAATGCAGAAATTGTCTTTAACAAAATTTATATCATGTATCTTCAGTGGTAAATAATGTAAATGCAATTTTAAAAGAAGCCAGTGTCAGATGAAGATATTTAATCATGTCACCGTTTGAATGACCATCTTTTGAATTTTTTTATTTATAATTTCAAAATCTATATGAGAACATCTAATATCCTAGGAATGTTTAATTCAGTCTATCCCCAATTCAGTAATCAATGCACGACATTTCTGTCCTGTTAAAGCTTAGAAATAGCTTTCATATTATGTATGTTTTTATATTAAAAATATCATGCAGCAGTTAATAAATCTTCAGAAATACTAAAGCAGTTTCCTTTTAATCTGCTGTCATTCTTTGCCCTCTTAGCTTGCAGCACCTTTCTTGAATCTTAGATACCATTTTACATGAGGACGATTTCTAAAAAGCAAAATACAACTGTCTAATTAAGGGCTATGTGATTGGCTAGTTCGTGGTCTTCGTGACAGTTGTGACAAATACACATATTGGCACAGCCCTAACCTCACTTCACAGTTTGCAACACAAAGATGGTATTTTCAGAAATGTGGAGAGCGCCCTGATGCAACGCTTCACCTTGGCTGCTGCTATTCCATTTAATTTTTTATTAACTGCCTGAACATATGCCATTCTAGAAGAGGGTAATAGTTACAAAATGTCAGCAGAAACATTTAAACTGCTAAAATGTAAATGATTTTATAAATTTGTAATGAAAGATAATTGTCATGTGGGAAAAGTAACAGAGAAACAGCTATGTGTAAATGTAAAAGTGGTTAAAAATACATCTTCTTGGTTGTAGGTAGGAAAAGCTAAGTGTATTTTAATGAGTACTGTAAGTAGTATTTAAATAAAATTAGTTCATAAGCACAAAATGTGAATTCTATAATATTTTATTTTCTAACTTAGAAAAGTTCATAACAATGACAAGAATTCATAGGACTTTAGTGTGCCAAATTTAATAAACAGTAGGACAGTGAGATGCTTCATCTCATTAAAAAATTAATAAATAAAAGACCCATAATATAAATACAAAATCTGCTATCAGCATACCATCTTTAAAAGCACAATATTCAAATATGATTAGTTTGTTTCTTGAGTTTTCATTATGATAAAAATAATTTAGTGATTAATCCCTTCAGCAACACAGTGCTGCTGGGTCAGCGCTCTCTGATATGTCAGGAGCAAGAGAGGCCAAGGAATGCAGTTTCCCCAGCCACCAAACAGCAAGCACCTTCCAGTGAGGTTTGCGGGCAACCATCTTTAAATGCTTGAGCCGCTCTGTGTGGCCATGACAAGATTTGCAATTCTCTACGTTTATTTACACACCATCACCCCAACTAGACATCACATAGAAGTGGCATGGTCTCAGCTGACCCCAGGGTAGTCCCTGTCTCTGCTGATCCAATTTCATCCTGCTCTGCAATTGAACAGCATCCACTGAGGAGGATGCATGCACAGGACTCCGTGCCACAATAAAATCAGCAGTAGCTTGTCAGAGGGCATTTTCCTGCTTTACAGTGACAGACCCCGGACAAATAGGTCTGCTTTTCAGAAATCCATAGAGGCCTGGCTCTCTTGAAATGTATATGAGCCCAGCATGCTTAGGCTACAGTAGTCTATATGGTAAACCCGTTATTTAATAGTTGGAGAGCAGTGTTAAATTGTAGCCTGGCTCAGGGTTTTCTGGTTCCTCTTCACAGTTTTCAGGGATTTTAATTACACTTAAATAGAATACTTATTTTGTGTTTGTTGAAACAGACCATCAGTTTAGTGGTAGTAACTGAGAGGAATTTTTTCTTCCTTTAGGGAAAAGACTTGCAGCCTGAATCTACAGTATTTTAAAAGCAAAAGTTTAAAGAATATTTTCCAGTTGGATTTAAGTAAATAGAAATCAAAAGTATGCTTTCTGGACCCTTTTTATATGCATAAAAATTAGTTTTATTTTAAGTACAATCTGTTTAAGAACATTATACAAAAAAAATAAGAACATTATACTTAAAATGTATTTATATAACAGTTTCAAACCTTGTTCAAAAGAAAATGTTTAAAAAATAATGTAGTAAATAGGCAAACATTACTGGTTGTAGGTTGAATATATTTTTAAATAGACTGTTTGGCAGCCTGACTTACAGTCATTTTATTCGATATTCTGTACAGCTCTTACATCAAACACTTTCAGAAGCTCAGGGATCATTTTATATTCTCTGGAAGACAGAAAGAAATCCAAAACCTAGTTAAATAAATTGTTCATTTATTCCTTCCCTTTTATGCACCAAGATCTACATGTGGCCATTAATTATAAAGAGACTATTATGGCACCATATTTTCATTCAATATGATGTCCTGATATATATCAAAGAAGTCCCATAATTAAAACAGAAGGGCCACAATGACAATTAAAATTACAATCTATATGAGGAAAGAAAGTACAGTTCTGCAATTTTTCACTCTGTCACTGTCAGCTCTGTCGAATATTCTGGTCACGTCTCTTGCAAAGCAGCCTAAATTCTTCTTCACCAATGCAACCTCAAAAGCATTATCAGCACCGAAGCAAAAGCCTATGCAAGTATAATTTAATACGAAGCCACAGTTTGCAGGTAATAGCGTATAAAGTGATATTTAAGTGGTGTTTTAAGCACACTTCTGATGGCTACAGCCGCTTTTCCCTGGTAAATGCGTTTTCCTTTGAGTAGTGATTATGAGTCCTGGGTGAAGAGGTCCTGTGTGCAGGTCTGTCTGTAAGCCTTACTTCCAGCTGCCAATCTTTACTTCATAGTGAAGAAAAAGCCACACAGCACCTTGTTCTTACTCTTGTATGCTGTCATTCCCTGAGCCTGATAACACAAAATCATTTCCACGTAACACTTTCCTGCTTCTGCCTCTTAAACTCCGAGACCTGCACATTGTGCATGAGCTTGCACCCTTGGCAACCGGCTCCCTGGAAGCCCCTTCCTTTGAAGCATCAGAGTCTTCCAGCATACTATTTTTAACACTTATCTTGGTAAATATCTGCATTAATGGAGTACAAAGCTTTTTGGTAGCAATATGTATTTGCTACAATTTATTGTCTATAAAAGTCATGAGCAGTGAATTATTACTCTCAAAATTGTGTTTTTCTTTATAATAACTTTAAACTGAGTGCTCATATATGAAGCATGCAATGGAGATTGAGAAGGTTTTGTATAATAAAACCGTGACATGGTCATTTTTTCCAGTTTTGCATTACGGAGACACACTCATGCATGGTGCTTTTTAAATTCTTATTATGTGTGAGGTCATGGGGTCGAATGTCAGAAAGTACTGTTAATTTCACGGGGTTAAGGGAAAGTAAATTCAGAGGGAATACAGATCACTTAGCACAGAAAACCAGCTCCTCTGAAGTTTGGTTTTACATTTGTTAACCATATCCTTCAGCTGACGAACCATTGAGACCATGGTGACATTCTGGTCCTAGATATAATGGCTTGACATGCTGCAGTGAGAGCGTGATTCCATCGCCCTGCTCCCCATGCCAGCCTCAGCCCTACCCCGAATCAATGAAGCACTGAAACTCCACACAACTGGAACTGAACAAAGCATGTTGCCATTTTGGCTGTGATGTTTAAATTTAGAGAAAGCAGTCAGGATGTCTTAAAGTTCAATCTGACAAGAAATGTAAAATAATTTCTGTCTTCATTCTCTGGGAAGGTAACACCACATAGCATCACCAGCCTGAGTCCTCTTCAAGCGATTCCTAATAGAATCAGAAAGATCAAACTCTTCGACTGCAGGATTTCCCCCTCTCGGAAAGATATTCACATGGGGCAGGGTTTCTATGGGGAAAACAAAATCCTAGAAACTACTGCTTTAGTTGATGCTAGAGGGTCCAGTTCCTGGATTTTAGGACTTAGGTACTCCAGGCACATGCTATGCAGTGCTGTACCAACAATAACAAGATAAAACATGGCCTGCTTTATATTTATAATAGCTGAATGATGACCAAAATACGTTTCACTATGAGAATGTGGCAGCATAATGAATGCTGATCAAATGGGCAATTTTATTTAAGTATACTTCACTGGACCAGTGAAGACAGATGCTGATGGGCTTGGTTGGGTGGTTTTGCTTTTATTAGTTTTTTTTTTTAAAAAAAAAAAACAACATTTTTTTTCACATTCAAAACTCCAACTGGGCTCAGCTGCCCCCTTATAATTAAATTTTAATGACTTAGGCTGAGCGTTTGTGTTTTGGCAGCAGTCTTAATAGTGTTAGCATTTAAAACAGCTACAACTGCACTCATTTTGAGGGGAGAAAGCATAGGTGAAGTTCCCAAAACAAGTTTTGGCTTTACTAGGATGCTGTGGGATTAAGTGGGGCAGGCAGTCACTGTTTTTCAGATAGTAAGTTTGTAAATGATAAATTAAAATATATGCTGTATATTCTTAATTTCATAATAGCTGAGTGGTCAATGCTTTTCAGCCTGAGTTGTATTTCCCAGAAATATCAGTTCTATGTAGTTTTTTCTGGAAGGGTTTGAGGTAAAGAAAAGCAATATGTAGGATTGGCCATAAAATCACATTTTTATAAAATGCAAGAACACTATAGGGTATAATGCGTTAATTTTTTAAAGAAATGTTATAAACTTTGGAGTGGCACATTTATCTTTTAATAATAATAATAATAACAAAAATCTCCTTTTTTTCCCTCTATCTGCCTTTCCAACAAGCAGCCTGTTGCCTGAAGTTTTAATCCTTCATTATCAGTTAAAACAAAATCACCAATTAGGCACATGAATATGTCTGTATTAATCTCATTAAAGTGATGGCACTGAATAAATTGGAACTATTTTTGTGCTTTTACTGTGTTCCTATGGCTTTAGCAGGCCCTGTGGTCATATACAAAGACCTCACAGCTCAGTCATTTAGAGTCATCAGTTGTGGACTGAATGTGGCATTACCATCTATAGCTGGAAATTGCTTTCAGCTTTTAAACTGCACTGACTAGTCTGTAGTTAATCTTAGATCATTCACTCGCAAAATTAAATGAGCCATAACAAAGGTTTTATATATATATATGTATATATATACATATATATATATCAAAAAACACTTATTTGCCCTGCCCAAAAGAGAAATAAGATTCATTTAAAATCTCATAAACCAGAGTTGTGAACTTTTAATTTTACTTAGTATATCAGAGAAATAGACAGTAAGCCATCTTCTACATCATTGTTATAAATTTACATATGGACCAGAGTCTGATGCTTAACCAACCTTCTACTTCCATATGGTCATGTGATACCCCTATTAATGCAAATGGAGAAATGACTGTTTTGGATCTCTGATGTAATTAGCCATAAGCCATACATAAAAGAAAAAAAAAATGATATATACTTGCAGTTGCCTATAAAGTTCATAGTCATCATTAAATAACATCCTTATAAAAGTAAGCTTAAATATTTTTCCATTTATTTCTATAATTTGTAGCCTAGCAACTACTTAGTGCCATTTCACCATTACCATGGCATCCAATCAAGATTTGACCTCTAAATGATTAATTTTATAGTAGCAAAATATTTTAACATTTTAGGATCAATTTTCTTCTTTCATGAAATAAAATCACATTGGATTTGTTAAGAAGAATGTTAAATAAAGCAATATTTCTTATCCTAAAAAATGTATATTATAACCATTTCAAATACCACCTTTTTAAAAGAAAAACTATTGAGTGCTCAGGCTTTCTGCTTACCATCCCCCAATCGCCTTGCACAGGGGCCAAGTGTCTATTTTGGTTTTGGCAGCCACTAATTTTAGGCTTCAAAAACTTGAGCTGCCACAAATGAGGTGAGGTCACCTCATAATGCCAGATGGAGGCAAAAAGTTTGGATATTTGAGGGGCTGACCCAGTGAGTCCCATGGTGGATGACAGGACGTTAAGGTCAGATATTGGAAAATAAGGTTCATGCTACCCTGTCAGTGGGACCAGGGCAGGCTGCTTGCTTGACAGAGAAGGCAGTGTGTGGTCTGGACCTCTAGAAAAAGGAAGTCAGCCACCCAGATCAAAAATTACCCTGTCGGCCATCCAAAAATGATTCTGACATCAGCTTAGGGAGGCAGCAAAGAAGTAGTAAAAAATAAAAATAAGCCACCAGTTAAGACTGTATTTATCTGGAGTCAGTCAAGGCAGGTACAGGAATCTATCTCAGTATTACAAAATTCATTTATTAAGAATATAACTGACAAAACCATCTTGGGGATATCTCTTCATTTTTCCTATTTGTGGTAAATATATGTGACTTGACTCTATTATACAAGCCTAAATGTTAAGCATTCATCATTGCTTAAGAAGTATCACAGGCCTAAGTATGAATAAAACACTGTGACACACACAATCATACACTATAAAATGTATCTTGATTTGAATATTGCCCTTTAAAGCAAACAGACCAAAATTACCAGGACCAGTCATATAATTATTTTGCCAACTTGAGACATGTCTTTCCATTTCATTTGTAAACATTAAGAAGAAAAAGGAATGTGACACCAAAGCATTTACACTGAGCTGGGTCTTCCTGCCTTGTAAACTTTTTGAGAGCACTTGGCCTAGTTTTTGATTCTGCCTATAACAGAGCTTCTTAAATCACATCATGGTGCTCCCTAAAGCCAGATAATGGGTTTATATTTTCTCAATAAATTTTAGTAATTTAAAAGAACCAAAGTTCTTTAATCCCTATTCTAAGAACATGTATATAGATATTCTCAAATATCCACAGACTATAAGGCTACCACTAAACATTGCAAAGTGCTAGATTGCTTTCCAACCCAAGAAAACAAAATGTATATTGTTGTTTATTCTGTAAAATATTCCTTTTTTTAATAGCCTGAACCAAATAATTTCTCATTTTTACAGGCTTCACTTCACTTTTCTCACAGTGAATAAATTGCAACTTATTTCCATGAAATTCACAGATGACACAGATCTTTATTTTGCATAAAGGCATAAAGAAGTGTCTAATATCTTCAATATTCATCTGCTAAGTGGACATTTGCATTGGGTTAGAACGGAAAAAGAGCCCCAACTCTCCCGCAGTGACAGCTGTACAAAGGGATGACATCTGACAGCTGTGACAGTGGTGAAGGGAAACTCAGATGACTCTCAGCATCCATGATCCAATTACAGCACGCATCCCTCTGACAGACCCAGCAGCTTGACTCCAGCGTTTGGAAGGACAGTATTGATCTCTTGTCAGAAACCAGTTGCCTGCCTGCAATTGTGCGCTGCTGAACTTTGAAAAGCTATAGTACCCTCTTAAATGATAGGGGCAGTCAGGTTATAGTATTCAGGTACAAAGAGGGGTGCAAAGGGTATCTGCTAAATGCTCTAAACTTGAACAAATCATAACAATATGACAGTCCAATCATACTCAAGGAGCCCAGCTGATCTAGCTGGCTACTGTCTGTGCTAATGGAGAGACAGCTCTTTGTGTTTAGTGGGATGATCTTACTTGATGAAAAGGCCACTGCAATTAGTGCATGCTGGTTGGCTGTGCTGGGTGACAGCAGCATGGATGGTATAATGGCAGCTGCCAATAACCCTAACTTCAAGAAAGCAGACAATTAGGCCTTTGATGTTAACACTATTAGTCTCTCTACCTCAGACCTCCACTTGGCTTTTCTGTAAACCTCACAAGGGCAATGTGCTACAACTTCCCCAAACAGAACTACTTGGCCAAGAGGTCAAGTACCTTTCACCTTTTTCCTCTAGTCTTTTCTTCTTTAGAGGTGGTCAAAGGACAGAGAGAAAGAGAGGGAGAGGCTCATTTTCTTTCAACTTCAATTCAAATAAAACTAATATCTGAGAATAGATGATTTCCAAAACAAAAAAAAAATAAGGTAAATTTTATTATAAAATCAAAATGCTAAAACCTTAAAATAGAGCTATTTGAAAGTGATTGTATAGTATCTCTTTATATGTGCACAACTAAATGATAAAGTTTATGACAATTCTAGGATAACTAAGTGCTATACATAATTCATGTTAATTCAGAACTGGTTAAAATAAATAAAAAGGTTCTGAAGTTTCACAGTACACAAAACTGACAATGTAAATTAATTCAGCATTTTTCAACAGTAAAAAAAAAGGTTAAATGCAGTGTCATCCCTCTCTCTCTCTCTCACACACACACATATATACTATTTTAATGCAGATAAACTTGTACTACAAAAAGTAGTAATATCCATGACACACCCTCTACTCCTATGAAAAAAATGCTATGAAGCTTGAAAGCTCATATGACATAAAACAAAACCTCTTTGAAATAAAATGTTAAGAAATCAGCTGAATGATTCAATATAGGTCCAGAAACAGGGTATTAGAAACAAGTAGAGAACTGAAATGTAAAGTGTGAACATATACTTAGGTTGAGCTTCAGAACAGACAGGAGCACATATAAACATATCTATATCAAAAGTGGAAGGAAAGTGCCTTAGAAATACCAGTACTTATGAGTGAAAGATACTCATGTGAATATATACGTAATAGATGCTAACTAACTGGCAACTGAGATCATAAAAATACAAACTATATGACAAAAAAATAATTTAGATGTGGACATAGACTTTTTCTTTTAGATGGCTATAGATATTATATTATAGTAGCCTTTCATAGGATTAATTCAAAAATACTTATTGGAAATCCATATATCTTTAATCAAGAACATCTTTACTGCATATTTATTTTCCAGAATACTCATGCCAGTAATGTTGCATACTAAGAAGAAATCAGACAGATCAACAGTTAAATATATCATGATATATATATATATATATATATATATATATATATATATATATATAAAGTAGAGAAATAAAGATGGCTATGTGCCTGCACACAGATGAATATCTAGAAGACACATGTTTTGGCTTGTTTTCTATTGCTGTGATAAATGTCATAACCAATAGTAACTTTGGGAAGAGAGTGTTTGTTTGACTTATCAGTTACAGTTCACCATTAGGAGAAGCCAAAGCAGGAACTCAAGGCAGAAATCTTGCAGCATGAACCAAAGCAGAAACCATGGAAGAATGTTTCTTACTGGCTTGCTCATGGTAGCTTGCTTACCTTTCATACACCACACAGGACCAAGTGCTCAAAGGTGGAATCACAATCGTGGTCTAGATTCATCCACATCAACAAACCATCAAGAAAAATATTTCAGACTGGCTTACAGGAATTCTGATAGGAGCATTTCCCCAATTGAGGATTTCAAGTTGACTAAAACCAATGAAGATAATATACCTATATATACTTTATATTTGTTTTTTACTTAAATATTTTTTAATTTACATACTAACCTCAGTTCCCCCCTCACTTTTTTCCATCCCCGCCTTTCCCTCAGAGGGGAAAAGACCTCTCCTGGGGAGTCAACACAGTTGAGCATACCAAGTTGGATAGGATCAAGTCCTTTCTCCCTGTATCAAGCTTGAGCAAAGTGTCCCACTATAGGAAATGAGCTCTAAAAGACCAGTCATGCACCTGAGATACATCCTGGTTCCACTACCAGGGACCTTAAAAACATATCAAGCACATAACCATCACTCACATTCAGAGGGCCTCATTCAGTCCTACACAGGTTCCTCAGCTGTTAGTCCAGAGTCCATGAGCTCCCATTCACTCAGATCAGCTATCTCTGGTTTTTCCCATCATGACCTTGACTCGCTTTGATCACATGGTTCCTCCTCTCTCTCTCTTCAACTGAACTCTAGAAGTTCAGCCCAGTACTTGGCTGTAGTACTTGAAAAAAAAATAAATAAAATAATATATATATATATATTTCACTGCTCTTCCTCTTCATCCATCCTGCAACTTGGCCATTTTGATTCCTCATATTCCCCTTCCCCAGATTCTTAATTTACTCATGAGATTTTGTCTGTTTTTCCTTCCCAAGGGACTCCATAGATGTTTCTCTTAGGGTCCTCCTTGTTACCTAGCTTCTCTGAGGTTGTAAATTATTGTGGTTTTCCATTGCTTTGTGTCCAGTATCTACATATGAGTGAGTATATACCATGTTTGTCTTTAGGGTTATCTCAGTCAGGATAATTTTTCCTAGTTCTATACATTTGCCTACAAATTTCAAGATGTCATTGTCTTTTACCTCTGAGTAATATTCCTTTGTATAAATGTACCATATTTTCTTTATCTATTCTTTAACATTGTCAGTTGTACACCCCCAAAAATTGATATTAATATCTATGTAACAATGACTTAGAAGTAAAAGAAAAACATCTTTATAGTTTTATTATATTACACATTTATGTACAGTTTGCAATAATTTAATTTAGTTTTCATTACATTTATTTTTTATTTTTTCACTTTCATCTGTGTGTATATATGCTTGTATGTGTGTTTGTGTACACATGTATATATCAAGGCATACATATAGAACTCAGAGAATAATTTTTGCAAGTCAATTTTCTAAATCTAACAAGAATGTCCTGATAATTAAATGCTTGTCAGAGTAGCCTTTATCCACAGAGCCATCTTTCAGGGCCCTGGACTAATTTGTAAAGTAGCAAACCCAAAGGTTTTATGTTAATGACTTCTAGGGAGTAAATGCAATTATTATTCATGATAGTTGTTCCTGTAGATTAAAGACATACAGAGAAGATAAAATGGGATCCTTTTTCTTCAAGTCGAAGTATTTTGTAGCTATAAGAATAGAATAATCATAGTTAAAAATTATGTTTTTACTGATAATTTGTTAAGAAAACTTATTATAAGACAAACACTGTTCTAGATGGAGGTCACAAAGACTAACTAGTCTCCTTGGCCACAGAACCTTTAGGTCTAGTTGGGGAGATGTAACAGGAAATAAATAAATACAACAAAACTCTATGTTCAGTAAAGGGTTTAGGTGTTCCATGACACAGAAGGTTGAGGCCTGGGCAAAGTCATTCAAGATACAGGCACAGGGGATGTGACAATAGATTGAATCTTTGGTGAAACCTGGCCAGCTAGGTGAAGACAGTTTGGAGAGTTGAGATTTTAAGCTTAGGAAGATGCATGAAGCAGGAAGATAGGGTACATAGAGCCAGATGAGCATGGCCAATCCCTGGAAGAAATCTAATTGTTAGTGAACAATAGTTCTGGTAAGGGAAGCAGATATTTGAAGAGAAAAAGCTAAAATAGTTACAAAAAAAAATCACAAGTTTTTTGAATGATCACATTCCTAAAACAGTCTAAAGATGGGTGACCAATATGCTATTGTCTGAATGACAAAAGAAGCAGATCCTTGGGTCTTAATACTAAGTTGTAAAATTAGGCTAAGTTGTATGTGGGACAAGTATCTGAAATGATTACTATTATATGGAAAACATTGCTAAAAAATATCAATATACTCAATATTTTATCTGTACCCTAAACTTCATCTCCCTAAAAAAAAAGAAAGCATTTCATCTAAATTACTCTTCCTTTGCAATTTTGTAGTGGAAGTCCAGACCTGCAGTCTCATAGTGGCTTAGTTAGCCCCAGATAATCACACAAAGGCTTATATTATTTACAAATTGTTTGGCTTATTGTTCACATGCATTAAATTGCTAGCTCTTTCATCTTAACCCATTTTTATTAATTGTGTTTTGTTAAGTGGTTCATGCCTTACCTATACATTTACATCTTGTTTTCTTTGCAGCAGCTCACAGCATCTCTGTCTGACTCCATCCTCCTTCCCCTTTATCTGTGCTTAAATTTTCTGCCTGCCTATAAGCTGCTTTTCCACAGGCCAAGAGAGATTTTTAGTTTTAGTTTAGTTATTTTTTTTATTGTCCAGTGGTAATTCACAGCACGTAGAAAGACATACTATATCAGATCTGTATTAATAGTTATAGAATAACTAAAATGTTTCATACAGAAGCATACTTCTTCTTAGAGTGTTAATAGACATTTGAGTCTTAAAGATATTCCCTAACAAAATATTAATTTAAAAGGAAGTTTGTACCTTCACTTCATTTGATTCTCAGCATAGCTTACTGCTAATACTTATATAATAATACAAATTTATAAGAAGATGAATTATTCTATAATCAAATTTAGAAAAGGCAAATATGAAGCTCTTTGGCATTAGAATGTATACCTGAACTTATTTCTGACTTATTCTTTTTCTTCAAGTCTTTAAATTCTATTTTCTGACTGTAAAGCACATGGAATTTCATTGATATTTTACTTTACACGTTAAATGAGATAATAATTTGTTAATTATAAATGATTGTACCTTAATGCTAAATGCTTTCATTTTCC
This sequence comes from Sigmodon hispidus, assembly GCA_004025045.1. Classification (NCBI taxonomy): domain Eukaryota; kingdom Metazoa; phylum Chordata; class Mammalia; order Rodentia; family Cricetidae; genus Sigmodon; species Sigmodon hispidus. The sequence goes on from PVIH01000753.1 coordinate 39,771, forward strand.
CAAGTCTGTAAAGGAAAGTAATTCCTACATCATTCTAGATCTGAAGACAGTAGTTTGTTGGTTTGAACATCATGCTGCTATGATCTAATTTCAGGCATTGATCTCCTTGTGGATCATTTAACTTTGTTCTGCTTCATTTCAAAACAGTGTACTCTTAAACCTGTCCATCTCTCAAATACCTGTCACTGGTTCTGAAGAAAATGAAGAAAGAATGTGTACAGCTTCACAGAAAAATATAACAATTCTTCAACTTAATTAAATTCAGTGTCAGTCTTATTTTCCAAAATTTAAGAAATACATATCCTTTGCTAGTATTACAAACCTTAAATCATGAACTTATAGTTAATGACACTAGATTTTAATATCAAAGATGGACACATGACTAAGCACAGAAGACTGAGGGTTATCATATGAAAAAGTAAGACAGAATATCATATTTAGTAAATAAACTAAGATAATACTCAATGGGGAAAAATAACTAGATGAGCTGGATATTCAGTTAGTTCTAGTTAATTTTTGTGTTTGTTTATTTTAAAGATTACATTTTAATTATATTTCCCCCTTCTTTTTTCTCCCTCAGACCCCCTCAGATATATCCCTCAACACTTTCCTTCAAATTAGTGGCCACTTTTTTAACCAGTTGTTGCATGCATATATGCATTTGTATGCAAGTATATAGATACAGATATTTTAAATATACCTTGTTCAGTCCATAAAATGCAACTCAGGGATTAATTATATAACTGGATAGCTAGTTGGTGTGTTCTTCTACAGGAAACCACATCTTGATGTCCCAGCTTTACTGAAATAGTTTGCATAGACTGAAAAGACTGAGACAACATGGGGTTTTCTCCATTTATTTTGGTATCCTTCTTGGCTTTCCCCTTTTGGCTCATGTTTGGGTGCTTAGGTTGATGAGACTTTAAAAGTAGAGCATTTCATGTTACTAGGAGACAGTCTCACAACAAAGTACCTAATCATATGGCTTTGACAATTTTTTTCTACTGCTCTTCTATAATGATTTCTGATCCTTATGTCCAGGAATTGTGTTATAGATGCATCCATTGGGACTTGGGCACTACAACTTTGAATATTAATTGATTGTGGGGTTTTGTAGTGCTCTCTGTCAGTTGCAAATAGACATTTCTCTGATTAGAAGTAAAGACTACAATTATCAATGGGAATAGGACAAATGTACATAGATTGTTGTAAGGATTATAGTTGTGAGGTCAGTTACTAACAAGAAATGAATGTAGTCAAAAAGGAAAGATTTCTGTCCTTTTGTACTAATAAAATACATATTTTGAGAGGGGAGAAACAGAATCAGACTTAATTATTTCTCAATTTTGACGTATCACCCCTGCCTACTGTGTTCATGTTCTCAATGTGGATCTTTCTAGAATCATTATTAGCTCATATCATCTAAGTACCATAAAAAAATGTATGAATGTATATGCTCATCCAAACAATATTATTTACAACTGTAAATTTTGCTGATAAATTATATTGTATCCAAAATATCTATTAAAAGCCTATTGTAAAAGCAGGACCCTGTTCAATGTTAATATAGAATTATAAGATTCCTCAAATAATTATAGTGAGAATATAAAAAATAATAAAGTAAATTTTACAGTTTTCTGTGTTTCTCCTTCCCAATAATATGCATGCTGTAATGAGTGCCAAAAAAAAAAGACCTTTGGAAGAAGCAGAGACCAACTGAGCCATCTGGAAGAAGTGGATGTCAGTCAAGAAGTGGATGCATAGAAGAAAGTTTAAGACCTGCTGAGTTTGCTGGAAGATACTTAAACTAATTTTACCTGGAAGGAAACTATAGTTTTGTGTAGTTAAGATTCAGGTTTCTAGTTTGTGTAAGCTGCATCCCATACTGGGGTGGATTTTGTTTATGAAGCTATCTATCATGTAAGTAAGCTCTCATTCTTTAGTTATGTGAGTAACCCCAATGAAACTCATTTTTTTCACCAAACTGGACTTTAGTGGTAATCATATTAAGTTAAGATTCTTGTAAAGTATGACAAAACAGTAAACTTTTTCATGATAGTATTAGCTTTATTAAATGACCATGAAACAAAATCTAGGAAGATTATAAAAAAATTCCATGCAGAGATTAAGTTTGTCAAGTGCAGTAAATATTTGGCTTTAAAGAAAACCTTGCCAGAATTTGTCAATACTGAGAGATAAAGACTTAGCACTGACAAGAAGTTGAAATAAATATGAGAAGTACAGTTCAGATGGAAAGTCCATGATGCGTATAAAGAAGATAAAGCAACTCAAACTCAAGCAATGAAAGAGGAAGGGAATGTCCCAGGACAGTTTTGTTTTGGAATTACATGAAAACTTTATGTTTGCTATGACTTTTTTAATTCTCTGTCAGTGTCAGTTGTATAAATACTTAAATCTTAAACAGTAGGAAATAGATGCAGCCAAGGTAACTTCTTATTGTCTATCTCTGCTTTCCAGTTAATGCATAAAGTAATACTAATTTAAATGAATATAACAAATATCTTAGTGCTTTGAAAATTGCCAGAATTACTTTTGCATATATTTCTTCATTTATTTCAATTTATGGGCCTCAACCCATGGCCTCAGAGTACATGTGCATGATAAAATTATCAGAAAACAAATTATAAACAGTAATCACTGATCTCTTTCATGGCCACTGAACTTTACCAATGGCCTGACCCAAGATCCCAGGCCTAAAGGCCAACCATCTCATACTCTGTCAGTTCCTAAGCCACAGAAATTTCTAAATAAAATTCCTTTCAAGACCTACCAACCCTTGGTTTAAAAGTGGAGCCACATTAACTTACTGATATCTGCAAAGCCATATAGGAATTTTAATTGTAAAATCTAGAAGCAAAATTAGATTAAAATCATTTGTTTTCAAAACCAGTACCTAAATTTAACTGACTTTTTAATGATTTAATTTACTCCAATGAATACAGAGGAATTGCTGGGAACCTTTGTTCTCAAAGCAGATTCATTTTAAGGAAGATGGTGTCCTTTCAATAAATGTCTTTATTTTAACTAACCAAACTAATGACAATTGCTTAAGGGCTAAAATCAATCTGCAATTCATATCTATTATGTGTTCTACATTCCAAATTAATGACTAGAATTTGGAGAAATTAAAAGTTGATAATTAAAATATTGAAGTAAAAAGAATACTAGCCTTTATCTGTAGCATTCAATAATTACAGCTACATATATACATAAATATATATACATATATATGTAAAAAGTAATATATGTGGCTATTTTTCTCTATTAATGTCACTTAATGTGGTAAGGGCATTCACCCAAGTCCTCAGTCTCAATAAATACCGAAGGGAAAGACCATGAGATGAGCATCCATGGTTGCAAAAATGGAGAGGTAGCAACTCAGGAAAATAATGATGTTCCCATTGAAAACTCTTCAAATAAACAGGACTCAAAAATCAAGGCAAACATATAATGAAGTTGCCAAAGAATTAAGCACTTTTAAAGATGAGTATGTAAAATGTGTATGTATCACATGCAAGAAGAAAATTTAATGTATGTTAAATTTACAAGTTTTTGAATGGATGATAAAAGGTAATCTATTCTAAAATAAATGTGAGAAGTAAAATGTAGCTTGATACACAGTGTTGTAGGTGATAAAATGTTTAGAAATACTCAACTTTAATGTAAAAATAAAGACAGGTAGTAAGGTGAAATCTAGTATTAAAGTCTAATAAAATCTTAGATATTTTATTGAGTTTGGTTCATTAACTCATTTAGAAGTGACATAGAGCATTGTCTTTTCTCTGGTTTCATTAGACAATTTGATTTAATCAGTGAGGCAATTATTCATTCCTCTAGAGATATGAATAGTTCTATATCTACAAACAAGTTTAATGGTAATTATATAATTAAGATTTATTTGTTACAATAGTGTTCCTGATCCTAAAATTGAGAGTATACTATCTCAATTAACTATTAAAATGTGAAATATGAAATGCTGCACATGTATAACTTCAATATTCAGGAGGATGAGGCCAAAAAATTGTGTTTGAGGCCATACCTCACTATAAAGTTGACTTTGTCATCCAATACTGAGACATAGATTATAGAGAAATCACATTGAGTGAGTCGCTTTGAAACTGTCAATTTGGGTCATTTTCCTTATTATTAAGATTATAATTTATAATTTAAATATTTTATATTATTACATATTTTCTATTTTTTCACAGAATTTCCTACATGTTATTTATATGTATGACTTTCACATGTGTATAAGCTCCTAAGTCTCTTTAGTGTTTCTCATTGTAGCATTCTTAACACCAGCAGAATGGATGCAAGAGCCAGAGGACTAGGACCCTTTCTGAGAGATAGTGTCTTCTAGACATGAAAAGGAAGATGCACCTATGAAATTCCGGCAGTAAGGTTGGCTAAACAAACCTGCATAATGACAACAACAGTTGATATGACAAACTGAACATGGATACCACACAAGGCCTCATCCCTGGGTAAAAACTACAGGCAATTAATGGGTGCTGAGAGAAAAAGAATCAGTTTTCTCTAGGGATAAGTTACTGATGTTATCCAATCACAAGCAGGTGGTCAGCGCTAAATACATGCAAACAATTTAATTAAAATATTTTAATGAGCCATTTTAAAAAGCAAGACTATTCTTCCTGCAAAAGTGAGGAATCAGAAAAATGAGGTGAGGTGGAAAAAAAAAGCCTGAATGAAGTGTTCATTACATTCTTGAAATAAGGGCACTAAGATTGTTTTTATAGTGTATATCTAATAAATATACTTTGAACTACATATATAAAGTGCAGCAATATTTGGTAATTAAATTCTAATTGTTTGCATTTAATTTAAGTAAGAAAGGTCAGGCATCATGATGCGAGGCTATACTTACAAATGGAAGCTGAAGGCTAAGGTTTCTGTGCTGAAGAAAGCAAAGTGTAGCATTCTTGCTTCACAGGACACTCATTTCTTCAAATTTCGCATGCATCTATAATAGCTCAAAACAGACTTCTCTAGAGACACATCACTGAGTGCCAAGTCATTAGAAAGCTCTGAATTCAAACTTGAGCAAGCAAGCTGGGATACTTGGGTAGAAAAAGATGGAGATATAGAGAACTATTTCATTTTATTTCTGTACTGACTAAAACTGATCTCCTGCATCTAATCAAATTTAGCACAGGTGCCCTTAGAATATTATAGATGCTTCCTTATTGTTAATGATTAGGCTTTAAGTGTTTGTATATATTATAAAGAAAGAGTGTTTTATGTTTTGTTAATCATCAGACCTAAGAATAATAACTGTGTAATAGCTACAATAATTGTAATGATTTATTAGTGATAGAAGGGTACCTTTTGGGCTGGAGCCAAGGGTGCCACAAGTCACCCAGCATGCAACATCAATCACATGTGAGGCTTATTGAGGGTGGAGTGTACATAAGTGGCCTTTGAGCAATTGTGGAAAGGAAAGGGTACAGAGAGAAGGCACTTACTGTTTGTAAGAGAATATAGCATATACACATAGGGAACATGCATGAGACTCAGGGCTACAGTGTCACATCTTGGTGGCCGCTGCGATATCCTTCCTTCTGTTGTTTGGTCTTTGAGGACAGGCCCTGGGAAATGTCTGAATGTTAACAATAATACTGAACATGAAAATGGTGGATGAAACTGCTCTCAAACAACTAAATATCTGTATATCATCTCAGTTTTTTATTGATTTAAGAAATAATGTCCAATTGATAATTTAAAGCAAATATGAAATTTATAACTTTGTTTAAAAAAAGTGTTAACTTACATAAATAAAAGCAGATAATTTGAGAGAAATAATGAACTAAGTAAAATATAAAATAATTTTATTACCTAGAACATATGGATATGTGGTAAGATGATAAATTTGCATTAAATTTGTTGAAATTTGAGGGTACATCAACATTATTGATTCTTCTAATCTGTAATAATAAATAAATACCTTTATGAATTGTGCCTTCTATGACTTCCACTAGTATTTTATAATTTTCACTGTCAGTATCTTTTATATATACTTATAACTATCATTATATATAATACAAACAGCATAAATGGAATAGCTTTTTGATTTCTATGTCAAAAATTTGCTATTACAGTATAATAAAACTTTTAAATTTTTATATATTGATTTTATATAATGTAATTTTGCAGAGTTCAATTAGTTATAATAGTTTTGTGGAAAGAACTTTGCTATGTCATCTATAAGTAGATTTATATTTGTATTATAATATATACCATTTATTATATATTATAATGTTACCATATAATAATTATTATATTATTATAATAGACAATTATCATAATATAGTTTTTATAATTTTATAATGTGAAAGAAATATTTTGAACTTATAATATAAAAGAAATATATATTATATTGAAATAAATAAGTATTGTTATGATACATATTCCTATTATGTTATATTAGAAATATAACCTACTCAGTCATTAAAATGTTATTTGTATATGCATTTATACTTGAGAAAATTATGTTATTAATATAGTTTCATGACTTGTTAATATTTTGGTTGGTATTTCTTCTTCCTTAAAGTACGTGCTTCATGAGATGGGTGTATACAAGAATTTACCTGTTTCTCTAAATTATAAGACTGTTTTTATACAGCTTTTCATGATTTCAAATGATCTTTTGGTAGCTGCATTGTAAATGAGTAATATTTTTTTTCATCTCTAATTTTGTGTGACTTTCTTCTCTTGTTTTTTAAACCATTCAATGTGGTAGAATGTTCTCTATACGATATAAATAAAGACTGTTTAGACCCATGCAGGACACCATAAAAGTAAATAAAAAATCAGAGACAGCCAGGTAGGAAGAAGGGGTGGAGTTTACTAGTCGCCATCCGTCCCCCCAAAAAAAAAAACATGTAAAAATTCAGGTGAGCCACGGGCTGCAAGCCACGTGGTAGATAGATTCATAAAAATGAGTTGATTTAAAAAAAAAGAGCTAGCTAATAATGTGCTTAAGATATGGGCCAAACAGTATAAAATATATAAGCATATAATTCATTTCTTTTGAGAGACAAAAGCTGCTGGTGCACAAACCAAGTTCCAAACCGGGGCCACACGTGCGCCAAGTCACAAATCTCCAAACCCAAACAGGCCAAAAAAAAACATACTACAACAGATGGCGCCCAACGTGGGGCACAAACACCCACATAAAGCCTAAAAAAGTTTAAAACAGTTTTTTAAATTATATATTTAAATTAATTTATAGTACAAAGACAGCGTGATATTCAAACAAAAATTTAAAAATGGCGCGTCCGCGACACACAACTTAAACTCATACGTTTTACGACAAGATTGACACAAGTGTAATTGATTTAAAGTTTCTGTTTATACTAACAAAAAAAAAAAAACAATTTAAAAAAGTTTTTCTCATAACAACATTTCCTGAGCTTGCTCTTTGCCGACAGCGGCAGACCGACAACAACAGGCTCCTCCGCCATATTAAAAAGCTGCCAAAAAAGACAGAGTCAACAATTAAAATAACACTAACCTTTTAAAAAGCTGTTTGAGTTAAAAAATGATTAAAAATTCTCAATAAGACAAATTTAGACTCTCAAAACCTCTAAACAAAATACAATATATATAAAATACACATAAGCTTCAGAAAAAAAAAAAAGATAAAAAAACCCTTAAAAAAATAAAAATAAAAATAAAGGCCACATAAAAATAACAAATAAACAAAAAGTCTAAATTATGTTTGTTATATGTTCTTTTAATTTTTTAACTTTTAATGAGCTAATTACAAAGAGACAATTTTTTACTAAGACTGCTAAGTTAAACCAATACTTATATTTTAAAAATGTCTTAACTTTAAAATCTATTTATAAAAATATGTTGCTTAAAAAAAAGAGTTTCTACTTTTGTCTCCACAAAAGATCAAAACCTATAAATTAGTTCTAGACAAATGTAGTTCCATCTACCAAGGCCACCTAAATAAACATTCTCAGCTTCCAAGAAGCCAATTGAGATGATCCAACTTCAAAACCCCATCAGATAGTCATCGTCCTTTGACAACAAAAAATAATTAAAAAAAAAACTTTGTACAAATTCCCAAAAATATTACTTATTAATGCTTATTTTCATTATAAATAGTTAATGGTCATAGTCAATTTCTTTAAAAAAAAATATAATATAAAAATAATTTAAAAAAATAAATAAATTTTAACTCATTAATATAAACTTAAAATTAATTTTGTTATGTTGTTTTTATTTTTCTACTCTTGATTAAGATATAATACTAATATAACTCATTTAAAATTATAATATATAATTAAAAAATACAAATTAATAGTCATCTATAATAAACAAACTTATAGTCATATTAATTAAGTTTTTATAAATATACAAAAATATATTTCAATTAAATAAATAGTCTTCAAACACTTCAAAGACATACAAAATATGACATTTAAAATATTTTAAAAACTTAAACTTTTCTAAACAGTGAGACAGTTCTGTTCCTGACAACATCAATATATTTCAAAAAAAAAATAGACATTAAAAAAACTTCATATAAAATTTACTTTGTGACAACAGTTAGCCACTAGACAAAAAACTGTTCTAATATTAACTACTTAATAATATGCTATATAAACTAGACATACAAGTTCCATAAAAAAATAACCTCTAAATATAGACAAAACAAGCCAAAATAGTCCTTCAAGTTCCTACTTTACAAAAAACATTGCCAAACATTCTTCAAGACACAAAAAAAAAACAACTAATAAACTATGTCAAATTTCCTACATCACTAAAAAGTTTGCCAAAGACTTTGGGCCTAATGACTAAAAATAAATGCCCCAACGTTACAAAAAAACTTTAAGTGACTGTCCAAACAAATAAATGTCATCTCTGTCATTTTCTAGACTTTAAAAGTTGCTTACACTTCCTGTTTATTTACATAATATTATATCCTTCTATAGTCTTTGATATAATTAAAAGTTTAATAATTATAAATATAGTTCTTTTTAGTTTAAAAAATATATTAAATATAAAACTTTAAACTCACAATAATAAAATAAATAATAAAATATTCTCTTTAATTTTAAAATACAAATAAACTAAATATTATAACTATAATTCTTACTTAAGAGCTGTTCTATTATATATAATTTTACTCTATAAAAATTAAAACCTTCCTTTTTAATTAAACAAAAAAAATATAATAAAATATTCTCTATACGATATAAATAAAAACTATTTAGACCCATACAAGACACCATAAAAATAAATAAAAAATCAAAGACAGCCAAATAAAAAAAAATAAATAAAGTTTCCTAGTCGCCATCCGTCCCCCCCAAAAAAAAACATATAAAAATTCAAATAAGCCACGGGCTACAAGCCACATAATAAATAAATTCATAAAAATAAATTAATTTTTAAAAAAAAACTAACTAATAATATACTTAAAATATGAGCCAAACAATATAAAATATATAAACATATAATTCATTTCTTTTAAAAAACAAAAGCTACAAACACACAAACCAAGTTCCAAACCGACGCCACACATGCGCCAAATCACAAATCTCCAAACCCAAACAGACCAAAAAAAACATACTACAACAATTCAACAAACTACTTGCAAAATTTTAATTTAGGGATACTGTATATTAGTTACACTTATTGATGCTGTGATGAAACACCTTGAAAATGTAAATTAAGGGAGAAAGTTTTGATTTTGATGCATAATTCAAGGTTATAGTAGAACATGATAGAGAAGACAATGCAACTGGTCACGTTACATTCACTATCAGGAGGCACAGAGTGATAAATGCCTGCAGTCTGCTCTAATTCTTTTTTTCTTTTTGTTTGTTTGTTTGTTTGTTTGCTTGCTTGTTTTTATTAGGTTTTCAATGCTTGGCCTTAGCTCTTTTTTAATTTATTATTTGGTGATTTGACATCATGCACTCCATCAAACTCAGTTTCAGTTCTCTCAGTTTCATGCCCACTCTCATGATCTCCCCATTTACAAAAATGCCCATTGTAGCTGCTCATTTACTTACTGGAGTATAATTAAACTCCTTGTGGCCAGCCCCTTAAAAAAATGAGTTCTTCCTACACCTCATCCACACACCAGCCAGAGGCCATCAATGCAGAAGTGAGGCCATGTGTCATTTATGTTCTAGCCTTGAGCTCTTGCATACAATGACATCTTTTATTTATTTATTTATTTATTTATTTATTTATTTATTTATTTATTTAAAGTCCACTAATGAGTGAGTACATCCCTTATTTCCCTTTCTCGGTTTATGATATCTCACTCAGGAGGTACCTGCAAATTTTAAGATATCATTTTTCCTTACTGCTGAGTAAGAAAAAATTGTAGATGTACCACGTTTGTTAACCCCTTCTTCAGTTGGGGGGCATCTAGGTTGTTTCCAGGTTCATGTTATTACAAATAATGCTGCTATGAACATAGTTGAGGTAATGCTTTTGGGGTGCAAATGTGCATCTTTAGGGTATACACCCAGAAGTGGTATTGCTGGGTCCTTGGGGAGATTGATTCCCAGTTTCCTGAGAAATCGCCATACTGCATTCCAGAGTGGCTGAACAAATTTACACCCCCACCAAAAATGGAGGAGTGTTCCTCTTGTTCTGCAACCTCTCAAGCATAGGCTGTCACCTGTGTTTTTATTATTAGCCATTCTGACAAATTTAAGGTGTTATCTCAAAGTTGTTTTGATTTGCATTTCTCTGGTGGCTAAAGATGATGACCACGTTTTCAAGTGCCTTTCAGTCATTTGTAATTCTTTTGTTGAGAATTTCCTTTTTGCTCTGAACTCCATTTTTTGAGTTATTGAAGGTTTTGGGCTCTAGTTTCTTGTGTTCTATATATTTTAGATATTAGTCCTCTATCACTTGTAGGGTAGGTCAAAATCTTTTCCCATTCTGTAGGCTGTCGTTTTGTCCTATTGACAGTGTCCTTGCCCTTACAGAAGCTTCTCAGTTTCATGAGGTCCCACTTATTGATTGTTGTTCTTAGTGTCTGCGCTACTGGTGTTATATTTAGGAAGTGGTCCCCTGTGCCAATGTGTTGGAGGGTATTTCCCACTTTTTTTTTTATTAAGTTCTGTATAGCTGGGTTTATTTTGAGGTCTTTGATCCACTTAGATTTGAGTTTTGGGCAGGGTGATAGGTTTGAATCTGTTTACATTTTTCTACACACTACCATCCAGTTTTGGCAATACCATTTGTTGAAGAAACTGTCTTTCTTCCATTGTATATTTTTGTCCTTTTTGTCAAAGATGAGGTATTCATTGGTGTGTGGGTGAATGTCTTTGGGTTCAGGGAACAGAATTCACCGCTTGACCTCTTACCTCTCAGCTGTGTGCCCAGGGACTCAGCTGCTCCTCCATTATGCCAGGCATGGTCTGGGCCTTATTTTTTTCTCTTTTTGTACAGTCCAAAAGCCTAATTCAAGAGATGACTTCACCCAGATTGGCCAGGCCTTCTAAGCTCAATAAAACCTAACCAAGGTAATCCCTCATAAGCATAATAAAATGTTCTTTCCCTAGGATATTTTAGATCTCATCAAATCAACAATTGAAGTTAACAATTACACAGAGGTACAATAAAAATGCAAAGATGGAAAATACCAAATAAATATCAGACAATAGGCACCATAAGAATATACTGTTGTGCCATACATAGTGACACACTTTTATAATCCTAACATTTGGGAGTCTGAAGCAAGGGGATTTCTGTGAGTCTGAGTCTAACTGGGGCCAGCATCGGTTACAGAAAAGACCCAGTCTCATTTATAAAAATTAATAACAACAAATAAGAATATTTTTACTGTAAGTGGAACCTTTACTTAATGATGAAAGAACAAGGTAGCCGAACACAATAGTCCAGACTGTGAATTCTAGCACAGAGCCTCAAAACAAGAGGAGAAAATCTTATAAAACTAACAATAATTATAATCATAATTAAAATCCTGAGTGATATCCCAGTGGATAAAACCAATTCCAGGAAAGGGTGGAGATCAGAGTTGAAACTGAATTCTCAGCACCTACATAAATGCTGGGGACAGTCCACAATTATCCCAGAACTCAGGAAATAGAGACAGAGCATCCCCAGTGCAAGTTGGCCTGTGAGACAAGATAAATTATCAAGCTCTTGGTACAACTGAAAGACTGACTTGTTATACAAAGTACTTAATAATTAAGGAAGAGACCTTAATGTCGAGCTCAGGTGCCCTCACAGAGGCACCTACATATACATTCACACATATACACGCATTCATATACCATGTACACATACAAAAAAATGCTAAGAGAAAACTTAATAAGAGAAACATATAGCTCCATAATCATACACACACACACACACACACACATACACACCTGTCCAGCTGCCACTCATAAGCAACAATCAGAAGGGTAACTGGACAGGAAGATCAATAAAAATAAAGACTTCAAAAATAGTGTCAACTGTCTTGTTCATATACTTACAAATTATGACACCAAGACATCATAAAGAAGGACTTCAAATCCACCTGACATTTACCAACAGAGAGTAAATATATATGAAAATAAGCCATAATAAAGTCAAAACAAAATATGTAAAGTATACTCTCTGACGCTTAACAGAAACTGAATTAGAAATCAGTAATGGACAGACAGGTGGCAAATTCCCCAAAACTAGAAATTAACAACACATTTTAAATTACCCATGAGTCAAAAAAGTTGTTCTCAAGAGAAATTAGAAAATATTTTGAAGTTAATGAAAATGAAACTACAACAAAACAAAAATTTGTGGAACACAGCGTAGGCGTGCTAAATGAAAAATTTAAAACAATGCTTACATTAAAAAACAGTGTAAAAATCAACACATTGAGTTGTTGCCTTTAATAAATAAGCATGCCATCAATTTACATTCAAAATAATGAGAGAATGACAGTGGAACACATAAACTCTATTTAGCTATAATAGAAGAATATTGAAATAGTTAATACTACTGCATATGGTTCTTTTTACATAAATGTGACTATTGGATTAAAGCAATCAGATAGATAAAAAATATATTAGGAACCAAATTTTTCTTCAAAAGATATTATGCCTAGATAGTTTTCAAGTTTAAAACATACATCACAAGTAGGAACATTCTCACTATAGCAAAAAGTTCTATTGACCAAACCCTTATTAGCAGATGTGGGGAGCCAATTACATACAAAGTCTATCTGGAAACCAAGAAAGAGTAATGCTTGAATTTTTTTATAACTTTAGGTTGGGTAGTTTATATCTGCATGCCATTACTTCAACAGTGGAGGCAAATCTTGTAACTTCAAGACAAGCATGAACTGAATCTGCATCAAAACAAAATAAAATCATATGAAATCAGCATAACTTTGATACTATTTCTAGACAGAGATTTTCCAAGAAAAAAAAGTATCACTAAGGCACATAGAAATTTTACCAAAAACTATTTGAAAAAATCAAGTAACAATTAATACAATGACCATAAATTTGGGTTTTTTACTATTTTATTTTTATAAAATAAAGTTTCATTTTTTATCTATGAATTCTCTTGTTTCTACTCCCTTCCCCCTCCCACCGCCTGCCAGTCAGTCTTCAGTTTCCCTTCTCCCCAGCCTCTAACCCTTCCCGAGAGAGGGTATGAGGTCCCAAGGTGGATTAGCACAGCATGATCATGAACTTGAAGAAGAGGAAGGGATGATAGATATATGGGAGAATTTGAAGAGTGAAAGTCCAAAGGCATATATAATGACTTATAATCTCATAATAAAAAAGTTAAGGAACTGGCAAATAATGTCTAGTAATAAAGATGGTTTCCAACTTTAGATATGTCTTTACATCACAATAGTGAAGAAGAAACAAGTTTTGAATATATTCCACTTTCAACTCCAGTGATAAAATTTAGTGTCAAAGTTGTACGTTATTAATATGTACCACTTGCCCCTGATTTTTGAATATTCACTATTTTTTTGGCTAATGACATGTACCAAAGTACTCTCCTGCTATGGTTAATAACAGAACTTAGACTGATCTAAGAAACAAGTTTCTAAGCACATCTTTGAAGAATTATTTAGATTAGAATAATGACATAGTCAAGTTAACCTTAATTGTGTCAGTATCCTTTTACACATTGGGGCTCTAAATGGAATAAATAGGATAAAAGGTGCTGAGCAATAGCATCCATTTTGCTTCGCATCCTGTCTACAGTGCAATGTGACTCATTTCCTTATATTTATGTTGCTGTGATATCCACCATGATGGGACAACCAGTTGTTGACAACAAAGCTAAATATCCACACTAGAGAAAAGGGAGTGTAATCAATAAATTTGCAGTTCGAATTGGATGGCTGTAAGTAAAAGAATGAAAATAGATCCCTATCTATTACTCTGCATAAACAGCACTTGAAGTGGATCAAAGACCCTAACATGACCAAATATCCTGAATTTGATAGGATGGAGAGTAAAGAATAGATTTGAGCTTCCTGGCAAAGGAAAGAATTAAAACTTTAAAATGAACCTGATGTGGTGGGAGGGGGAAGGGACCTTGAATAAGGATATACAAGGATAGAAAATGTGACTTCATTATTCATAATAGTAAAAAAAGAAAGAAAGAAAAAATGAATGAAAATAAAGTCTATTGAAGCTATAGATGGATCAGAGTGTTAAAGCATGTGTCCCGATGTCCCCATATCCCCATACTAGGATTTTATTCCTAATTCCCACATAGTAGGAGAGAATTTCAAAATGTACTTTAACTCTCTGTGTGGGTCATGGCATATGGACATGCACACATGCACATACACACACATTGAGAGTGAGAGCCTGAACGAGACAGACAGAGAGAGAGAGCCAGAGAGAGAGAAAGAGAGTCAGAGAGAGAGAGAGAGAGAGAGAGAGAGAGAGAGAGAGAGAGAGAGAGAGAGAGACTTAGAGAGGAGGGAGGGAAGAGAAATAGAAAGAGAATATTACATAAATAAATAAATAATAAGAAAACTGACTCCCTGACCTCAACTTCTTCTTCTTTCTTTTTTTATGAATAAAGTCACATTTTCTATCCATGTATATCCTTATACAAGGTCCCTTCTTCCTCCCACCGCATCAGGACCCTCTCTCTTCTCCACATCTCCCCATCTCCCCCTCAGCATGGGCAGGAGGTCCTAAGGTCCCAATATTGCTCAGTTTAGCCTCCACTCCTGGCAGATTCAATTTCCTCTCCTCAACATCAAGACTGAGTCAGATGTTCCTCTAGAGGGAGTGGGATCCAAGGTGTCAGTTCAAGGTGTTTCAGATCCCAAGCTATTCAGTGGTTGTGGTTTGCAGCTTAGACATGCTTTGCTTTTTGCTTTTTTGTTTAGAATCCACTAATGAGTGAGTACATTTCCTGCTTATCTTTCTGGGTTTGTGATACCTCGCTCAGGAGGATATTCTCCAAATCCATCCATTTGCCTTCAAATTTTAGGATATCTTTTCTTACTGCTGATTAGTACTCCATTGTGTAGATGTACCACAATTTGTTAATCCCTTCTTCAGTTGAGAGGCATCTAGTTTGTTTCCAGGTTCTTGCTAATACGAATAATGCTGCTATAAACATATTTGAGCTAATGCCTTTGGCGTGTGACTGTGTGTCTTTAGGGTATACACCCAGAAGTGGTATTGCTGGATCCTTGGAGAGATTGATTCTCAGTTTTCTGAGAAACTCCCATACTGCATTCCAGAGTGGTCGAACAAGCTTACACTCCCAAAAACAATGGAGGAGTGTTCCCCTTGCTCTGCAACCTCTTCAGCATAGTCTGTCATCTGTGCCTTTTATTTTAGCCAATCTGACAGGAGTCAGGTGGTATCTCAAAGTTGTTTTGATTTGCATTTCTTTGATGGCTAAAGATGCTGAGAACTTTTTCAAGTGCCTTTCAGCCATTTGTAATTCTTCTGCTGAGAATTGTCTTTTTAGTTCTGAACCCCATTTTTTGATTGGGTTATTCAAGGTTTTGGGCTCTAGATTCTTGAGTTGTTTATATATTTTCGAACTCAATCCTCTATCACTTGTAGGGTAGGTCAAAATCTTTTCCCATTCTGTAGACTGTCGTTTTGTCCTATTGACTGTGTCCTTGGCATTACAGAAGCTTCTCAGTCTCAGGATATACTGATTGTTCTTAATTTCTGTGCCTCTGGTGTTATATTTAGGAAGTGAGTGCCTGTGCCAATTCGTAGAATTGTATTTCCTACTTTCTTTTCTATCAAGTTCAGAGTGGCTGGGTTTATATTGAGGCCTTTGATGCACTTGGATTTGAGTTTTGTTCAGGGTGACAGGCTTGGATCTATTTGCATTTTTCTACACACTACCAACCAGCTATGCAAGCACCATTTGTTAAAGATACTATCTTTTTTTCCATTGAATATTTTGGGCCTCTTTGTCGAAGATCAGGTGTTCATAGATTTTTGTGTTAATACCCAGATCCTCAGTTCTATTCCATTGAGCCACAAGTCTGTATTTATGACAGTACCAGGCTGTTTTTATTACTGTAGCTCCATAGTTTAACTTGAATTCAGGGATAGTGATGCCTCCTAAGGTTCTTTTGTTGAGCAAAATTGTTTTGGCAATCCTGGCTTTCCTGTTATTCCAAATGAAGTTGAGTATTGTTCTTTCAAGGTCTGTGAAATATTGTGTTGGGATTTTGATGGGCAGTGCATTGAATCTGTAGATTGCTTTTGGTAGAATTGTCATTTTTACTATGTTGATCCTACCTATCCAGGAACATGGGAGAGCGTTCCATTTTCTGATATCCTCTTCAATTTCTTTCTTTAGTGATTTAAAATTTTTGTCAAATAAGTCTGTTACTTCTTTGGTTATAGTTACTCCAAGTTATTTAATGTTATTTTCAACTATTATAAAGGGTGATGTTTCCCTTATTTCTTTTTTTAGCCCTTTTATCTTTAGTGTATAGAATGGCTACTAATTTCTTTGAGTTAATCTTGTATCCTGCTACATTGTTGAAGGTGTTTATCAGCTGTAGCGTAGCAGTTCCTTAGAAGAATTTTGTGGGTCACTTATGTATACAATCATATCATCTGCAAATAGAGATACTTTCAACTCTTCTTTTCCAATTTGTATCCCCTTAATCTCCTTTTGTTCTCTTATTGCTTTAGCTAAAACTTCAAGAACTATATTGAATAGATAAGGGGAGAGAGGTCATCTTTGTGCAGTTCCTGATTTTAGTGGTATTGCATTGCGTTTTTCCCCATTTAGTTTGATATTGGCTGACAGCTTCTTGCAAATTGCCTTTATAATGTTGAGATATTTTCCCTGTATTCCTGATCCCTCTAGAGCTTTTATTATAAAGGAGTGTTGGATTTTGTCAAAGGCTTTTTCAGCATCTAAGGATAGGATCATGTATTTTTTTTTTCCTTTAGTTTGTTTATATGATAGATGACATTTACAGTTTTTCATATGTTGAACCATCCCTGCATTTCTGGGATAAAGCCTACTTCTAACGTCAGCTTCTAAAGTGCTGTTTTCCATTAAATATTATAAAACTAGCCTTTTATATGAGAAGCTGACTCCAGGACTCAGATGTAGAAAGAAAATATTTCACTGTGATCTGTTTTAGAAAAATACAGGGTCAAATCAAAAGTACACAAGCTGTATCTAAGAATCTAACACTGAAGAAATATGACAATTCAGGTTAAACACCAAAAAGAAAAGAAAAGAAAAAAAAAAAACAATGCAATCCAATGTGTAGAATAACAATAGACATGCCAGTGGGGAAAATTCAGAAAAGCCCAGGGGGCATCAACCCTATGCAAGAATTGCAGGCACCTAAGGATGGCTGAGAGGGGGAGAAATAGTCCTCTTCAGAGAAAAGCACACCAGCTGCTTACTCAATTCCCAGTGATCAGCTCTGAAAGCATATATACAGGTAACATTATACAGACTGAGAAGTTTATACATATATACTTTTGTATTTGGAAATGTATATGCATATAGGTGAAAAGAATAAAAATTAGTTTTTAAAAGCTATGGATATAAAAAGAACAAGAACTGGTATATGAGAGGTTTTGGAGTAAAGAAACAAAAATGGGAAATGATGTATGAATACTAAAATCTCACAAAATTAAAGACTTAAAAAATATTCCCATGTCTCTGCAATACAAATAAACCAAAGCACTCTAGTTTTTCAGGTACTTATTTCTTTTAGTAAGGAGCATTAGCTCCTTCAGGCTGGTGAAACTGGAATTTCTCAATTTCTCTACCTGTGATTTAGTATCCATCCATCAGTTCCTTCATAATTCCTTCCTACTGAATGTTGCGAGCATCCTGTAGTTTTGATCTATTACATTCTCTCATCATCTAGAAAAGCAATAGCTTTAATTCTACTCATGAGGGAAGTCATCTGATTATATGTATTTCCCTTATTTTAGATTTAAGTTAACATAGTGATATATATGTTGGCTTATGTTCTCCAATAGGAATATTTTATTATTTTTTTTACTTATTTGTTTTATATATGTATACTATGTAAAAAGTCTGAATAAAAATTTATTTTAATATTTTCATCATAAAGAGATGATCTTTAAGCAGTTGTATATGTTTACCTGCATTTGATCATTATATAATGTATTCATACATGAAGATATCAGATGACATTATAAAATTAATTTAAGTATAAAATTGAAAAAGCATATTAAAATTAAATAAATGTACATATATAACATAGACACATAGATTACTTTCATTTCCTGGCAAATATAAATGATATTACAACCAAAGTGGGATATTGATGTCTTTTGACACATTGATAAATGTTCTATAGGTGTATACCCAGTAGTCAAATTGTTGAACCTTGTAGTAATTATATTAAAAATTTTGGAGAGAATTTTATACTCTTTTTTCAAAATGGTTCCATAAAAATAAAAATGCTTGACAATTGACTTGGACTACTAAAATACATATCACTGCGAATTATACATAGTATGATTTAATAAATTTCAATGGAATCTATGTATGAAAAATGCAAAGGCAAATATGTCTCTTCTTATATAATTATCTTATTTTTAGCACAATATGCACTTGTTAAATTTTAAAGAAGCATTGAAAGGATTTATCTAGTCTACATATTTGCATTATTGGGGAAGAGAGTAGCAATTAGGTACTCATATTAGTCAACCATATGAAAAATTATTCCCCAAACCATATTTTTTTCTGTTGTTTTTTAATTTTAGAGTTTCCAAATATTTCACAGAGGAATCCCATACAGAGAAAATGAGGCATACACACTGCCATAAATGGAACACTGGGTGTTGGTTTTTTGTGCGTGAATAGAATCTCAACACCAAGAATACCACACTAGAATTTATTAACAGGGAAGCATAAATGCCTGAGAAGCGGAAGAGAAAAGAGAATCTTGTGTGAGCACTTTTCTTAAGAAGACAGGTGGGCCCATGTTTGCATAGGCACATCCAGGGGCATGGCAGCCATTTGCTAGTGATTCTTCTGTTCATTCATCATGTTCTCAAAGCTGTATCATAGCCTCACGATTTTATAACTCTGGATGCGAAAAAAAATGCTTGATATATTTTTCTGAATCTAAATTACAATTATTATTTTTTTCTTTTATAATCTTATTTCTCTGCTTCCACCAATTTTAAAACAATTACATTTTACTATTAAATAAAAAATGTAATTTAACATGCTCTTTCAGAAATGTAAATGACAATAATCTACTAAGGAGAGTTTATTAACCAGCTGAAGCACGGCTGCACTAAATGTATATTTCTGCAGGTCTTTTTCTCTCTGCTAACTGACTTTTACATTCCTTTAAGAAATGACTGGTTTCATCTGCTAACTTTCCCAGTCCCATCATAACTTCATCTTCTCCACTGCTGACACTGTTAATACAAAACTCTTCAATTTAGCCTCAGGAAGAATTTTTGGACAAGGACAGAAAACAGCCACATTCTTCACCCAAATATAAAAGAACTGTCTTTCAGCCAATAATTAACATTCTTCTCTGAAAATTCTTGAGCCAAGCCATGATAATTTACATTTCTCTCAGCACCACTGCCTTTCATGGCCCTATTTGTATGGCTCAATAAACCTATCATAAAGCACTCAGTTGCTTTCCTAATCTGAAGTTCCAAAGTACACATTCTTACACAATAAGCAGTATTGTCGGACTTATCATAACAGTACACTATACTTGGTACTAATTTTGTCATAGTCGGTGTTCTCTTGCCATGCAGAGACACCATGAACAAGATAACTCTTATAAGAGACTGTATTTTATTGAACTCTCTTACAGTTTTAGAGGTTTAGTCTATTATCATGATAATGAAAAGCTTGGTGACACATAGGCAGACATGCTACTGAAAAACAGAGCTAGAAATTCTACATCTGATTCCCAATGCAACAGGAGCAGATCAACACAGGTCAGGCTGGATATTTTGACAGCTCAAAGTCTACTCCCAATAACATACTTATGCCAACAAGCCACACCTCCTGATCCTTCTCAAGTGGTGCTATGCTCTAAGGACTAAGTATTCAATTACATGTCTATGGTAACCAATCTTATTTAAACCACTAAACTAGGCAATCAAAAATTCAAAATATATATAAATATGAGATATGTTCACTTAAGTAACAAAAAACAAAGTTCTTTTCATGAGACTCCCAGTTAAACATGGTCTCTTGGGTAAAGTTATTAACTTCCCCATCTTCTCTATTATCTAAGAGGCATATCTCCAGAAACTTTTCTATTTGCAGTATGAATCATTTCCCCTAATGCCACTATATGCAGGACTGAATGTTCAATTTCTTTGGGAGTGCCAGGTGTGCATCTTTGCCCACCAACACATTTCAGCTACAAAGTGGAGTTCTCCTTTTTAATATTTTCTTACTTGGAAAAAATTTTGTACCATAGAGCATAGAATGATCATAAGGGCTGTCAAATAGATAAAACAATCTTTTTATTGTTTTTTGAAAATCAATATCAAACATTATATCAAAAAGCAAAACATTCAGAATAGATAACAAAAAAAATGCATACAATCTTTAAGAAGCAATTTGCTGGCTTGAGCTTGAACCCAAAAGTAAATGACATAGCAAGATGGGAGGATAAAATGCACTTTCTTGACGTTAGTCTGCTAGTGCTGCTATAAAGGACAATACAGACTGCATGGGTAAAAATAAAAGATTTGTTTTCTCTGCTTCAAAGGCTGGAAATTCAATATTAAAGTGGAGTACCTCTAATTTCTTTTAATACAAGACTCTATGATGTACAGACAGTCTGCTTCTTACTACGTCCACATATAGCTTTTCTTTGCTTACATATGGCTCTGTGAATCTTCATTTATAAGGACACTAATCCTATTAAATTAAGGCTCTACTCTTGTGATTTTCATTAATTTTAATTACCTTTCTCTGGTAACTTGAATAGGTATGGACCCTATAGACTCATTTGTTTGACTCATATTTCTCTATTCAGCACTTCTTCTTGTTTATGTAATCTTAAGGTAAAATGAAGTTGGAAAATCTGGTAAGTTTCAGGGACTTCTGAGACTTGTGAATTACTAACTTAATGAATTTTCACTAGACTTTCTGAAAGATGAAATGTTCCAACTCAAAGAAAATTACTGCACAGCATTAAATGAATGACATTGAGTAAACAGCTACTCTGCCTACATCATTATTTTTTAGATATTTAATGTTTCTTGCATATATAATCAGTCCAATAGAAGTTAATATATAAGAAAGTTCCCCAAAATAGAATAAATTTTGTTCCATTTATGGAATGTTAATTTTATCTTTTCCTTTATAATTCAATTTTATATAATCATATTTTTCAATAAAAGTTTTATGAAGACCTAATCTATGAATTCAAAATTATTTATGAAATATTAGGTAATAATATAATTAATAATAATAGGTGATAATATTATTAATAATAACCTAGTACTACTTAGGAAGAAACATTTTGCTGATTTTATATACATTGGCTAAACTTAATGAAATTGTAATATTTTTTAATGATTCATTTATTTAATGCCAATCTATAGGTCTCTTTTTCTTTTTATTGTGAGTAAAGTCATAATTTTTATCCATGTATACCCTTGTTCAAATTCCCTTCCCCCTCCCACCCCTCCCAATCACTCTTTTTTATCCCCATCAGTTTATGTCCTCCCCAGCAAGGGCAGGAAGTCCCAAGGTCCCAATGTGGCTTAGTTCAGCATCCACTCCTGGCAAATCTGCTTAAATATTGTTTCCATTTTAAAGAAGAAACACAAAAGTGTTTTATACCGTATCACTCTATGCTTTATCATATTGTTTATACAGAAATTTGTAATAACCATATCTAATATGTTCTGACTTCTGTGACATAAAAAGAAATTGCAGTAAATCTTTGATCAAAACATGTGCTTTGGAGCTAAAATGACCTATATTCAGATACCAGTTACACTCACTTGTAGTATGACCTTCACCAATCCTTTTACCTCAATCATTAAATACAAAAGCCAAGACAGTGGTTACACATAGCCATATCATTTTCAGAGATATAAAAACTGAAAATGTAATGGTTTAGTTGAAAGTTTTTAGAACACTTGTGGATAGAGTATCAGTTATTGTCTTCTTTTTCACTTGGTCTTTCCATTCTCTAAATCTGGATGAGAGCCATCTATCATGAGTGCATCTGTCTTTGACAAACTGTCTATCTTCACAAGCTTAAACACATCTCAGCCTCTCAATGTTAGTACAGCAACCTGCCAATATATCTCTCTTGCATATGCTTCAATTGCTTCATTCTGATTTTCATTTTGATTGTTGTAATCTCTCCATGGATGCTTTTTTGGACTTTTTTAGAACTGGTAGCTGTGGTGGCTAATGACAGTAATAGAAGCACCCAGAAGTAGAGGACTTTTAGGACTTCCTGGGCTATATAGAAAGACCCTTCCAGAATTATCAGGGTATAACTCATGGAGATCATTTGCTTACAAAAAGAAAAACTGATCCTGTGTTTTACCTCCAGCACTAGAAGAAAAATGGTAAAACAAAAGATCTTTAAAATATCTTTAATATTACTAATTATTATATTTAACTTCCCCTATAATATTTACTTTCCAAAAGAAAGAAAAAAGAAAAATATGTAAGATTACTTGACCTTATGATTAGATTTTTGATTAAAGACTCTAGTATATTTTAAAAGTAAGCAAACAGAAAGTATTGGTTTTTTGTTCTATTTAGAAAATATGAATAAAGTATCTAAATGTTAACACAGGAAAATGAACTTGGAGCAGAATTTAGTTTTCTGACCCATTTCTCACCCAACAGAGAGAAACAATGTGCACTGGGAAAATCTTTTCTTCATTTAATACAAATGTTACCTTCAGCCGAGCTGAGGGGAGATGAAGCTGTATAGTTCAGACTAAATAACTAGAACAATTAATTTTATTACCTTCAATAAAAATATAGTTTGCACCATAAGGAATATAAGGTAGAGATAAATGAATAAGTGAAATGTTTTATTAGTCATCAATAAATGCAATAGAGTTACAGCATGCAGAAATAGCATTAAGAAAATAGTCTAAGTAATATGATGAATGATATCTTGAGTTACATTACTATCACTGTGAAAAGGCACTGTGACCAGGACAACTCATGGAGGAAAGAGTTTATTTGGGGTTGAGGTTTCAAAGGTGAGAGATCATGATATCAGAGAGGGGATAGCAGATGGATGGAGCCTGGAGCACCATCTTAAACACAAGACAGAGCTCACATCTTAAACACAAGACAGAGGCAGAGAGTGCTAACTCAAAGTGGGCTGGGTACTTTTGAAATCTCAAAGCCTTCCCTCAAAGACATACTTCCTCTAGCAAGGTCACACATCTGAATCATCCCCAAACAGCCACCAGATGGGCACTAAATAGTCAAATATCTGAGAGTCATTATGGGAGTGAGGGAAGGTTACATTTCATTGAAACCATCACAGAAGCATTTCTCAAGTGAAGGAAAGAAAGGAAAATGAGTTTTCATGTGAAATGTTTTTAAAAGATGTATTTATTTATTCGATAAAGGATATCATATCTCACTAAAGATAGGACAGGACATCCCTGGGAAGTCTAGTTACTACAGTTTCCAATCTGTAAAGCTAGACAACTTCAGTCATTTAGGGAAACCATATTTACTCACTGTCTCAGTGTCTAAAACCCAAGCACACCAAGTCACACCAGCCCCCCCAAAAAAAATGCAGAGCAAGAGACCAAGATTGTACCTAGCAGCACTCATATAACAGAAGATTAAAGGGAATCAAACACAGTGAATCATGACTGACTCTGTTTACTGCTCAAATAATTTCTATGTCACTATTTGAGAAAAATAACTAAATACAAGTGTATGGCATACTTATGAACTGAAGAAATAAATATTGCTGAGAATCTTGGAAAGGCAAAGTAAGCAAAAAAACGTGGACAGAAAGTTACAAAGAAAGACAGAGAGGCTGACATACTGGGAGCTCACTGACTTTGGTGGTAGCTGGGGAATCTGCATAGAAACTCTAAATGTTGATAACAGTTGTGTGGCTTGGGCAGTTTATGGGATCTTTGACAGTGGGACCTGGATTTATCTCAGGTGCCTGAGCAGTTTGGAGCCCATTCTTTATAGAGGAATGGCTTGCATGCTGCCTGATGCAGGGGGCAGGCTTGGTCCTGCCTCAACATGATGTACCAGACTTTGTTGACTCCCCATGAGAGGGCTTATCTTTTATGAGGAGTGCAGGGTAAGGGAAGCTGGGGTGTAAGGATGAGGAGGGGATAAAAGGGGAAATGTGAAA
The DNA here is from genome assembly GCA_004025045.1 of Sigmodon hispidus. Taxonomy (NCBI): domain Eukaryota; kingdom Metazoa; phylum Chordata; class Mammalia; order Rodentia; family Cricetidae; genus Sigmodon; species Sigmodon hispidus. The sequence goes on from PVIH01000753.1 coordinate 64,630, forward strand.
AATGGAATAATTTTAAATAAAAAATTATCCAGAAAACCAAAAAAAAAAAAAAAAAAAAAAAAAAAAAAAAAAAAAAAAAAAAAAAAAAAAAAAAAAAAAAAAAAAAAAAAAAAAAAAAAAAAAAAAAAAAAAAAACAAATTGTGCAGTGAAGGATTTAAAATAGAACACTACAATAGATTAAAAGAGAAGTGAAAAAAATTTTACTCTATTTTAGATACAGTACTGAGAAAATAAATATGTAAAATATTATTTAATGTAAATCAGCCTATTTTCACCACTTTCGCTTCATAATTTTATTTTCCCAGATACTCGGTGTGTTTTTTTTTTGTTGTTGTTGTTCTATATTGCTTCCAAATCTTCAGTATTGTCTTCTGAACTCTAAAATGGTCAACTCTACCCTTCTTTACAATTTAGAAATTGCTTTTCTCTGCAAAGCAGGTCTGGGTATGTAATAGGTATAAGTTAATCTTAACAAACTAATTTAATATTTCAAATTTGACTGATGATAGCAATTATCTGAGTTGCACATTAAGCATAGAAATTTTAAAAGTTCTCAGAAAAGGAAAACCCACAAGCAAGGACTGGAGTCCCATCTACCTGCATATCTGATACATTCAGCAGTCCACAATGATCTCAAAGCACTCAAGTGGGTCTCATGCCACTTTCTTGCCACCAGGAATGTATGTGGTGTATAAAGACACACCTGAAGGCAAATTGCTCATGTACATAAAATAAAAATAAACTTTAAAAAGGAGAAAAATATTTATCTAAACCAATTAATTAATCTATTTGAATTACTTTATGATAGCTAGTTTATTTGTGCATGTATCTATAGCATTGTGTTATACATGCTACCACTAACAAGGGTTTATTTCTACCACACTAATATGTAATTATGTACAATAATACATGGATAAATACATAGATTACACAATGACACAAAATTCACTGTCCTAATAGGATTTAAATGTCATCCTTGATACATCTGACAGAATAGCATCTTTTAAGGAATTGCTGAGATCAGATTTGCCTGTGGGCATATCCATGGAAAAGTTTATTTTCAACTGATAAATCATTCCTGTAAGAGGGTTCTGGACTCTACAAGTAGTCTAGATAATTATGATACAGATCTTGAAGAAGCCAGAGAGCAAGTCAGAAAGCAGCATTCCTCCATTATTTCTACTTAAAGATCCTGTTTTGAGACTTTTCCTGCTATCTCTTAATGTTGAACTGAGACCTGGAAGTATAAACTAAATAAACTCCTTTCTCTGCAGTTTGCTTTTGTTCTGTGTGTTTTATTATAGCACAGAATGAAAAAAGACATGCCCTCTTAGTTAAATGAACATTTAGATTTCAATAAAAATTTGTGATATAAGTAGCACTAATGATTGATTTATAAATAACCCTTTTCATCTGTGGCTTCCTTTAGCATATCATTCTGGCTTTCTGTTTCTGTCATAAATCACTGAACAAAAGCAATTTAGGGGAGGGGATATTTATAGGCCTTACTATAGTCTGTCATCAAAGACATCTGGGGCAGAAACTCAAGGCATGAAACTGGAGGAAGGAACAAAGCAGAGACCTTGAAGGAGTATTATATACCAGCTTGCTTTCTCCAATATATAATCACTCAAAGCTCCTAGGCCAGGGTAGCTTCACCAACAATGGGCTTCAGCCTCATATCAATCATCAACAACACAGTCTCTCACAGACATGCCCACAGGCTAATCTCATGGGGAGAAGTCTTCAACTGTGATTCACTCTCCTCAAGTCTTTCAAGTTGACAGTCATGATTAGCATAACAGGTATTTACTATACAAAGACTAGGGGAAAATGTTGACACTGCATCTGACTTTCATATTTGGAGAACCATATAACTTACAGTAAATACTTTGGGTTATTTGAAGGAAACTGTCTGTGGGACAGTTTGTATTGAGGGAGGCATCAGAAAAAGCAGACAGAGATATCTGTTCAGCACAAATTGCGAGCATTCAAAATGTGAACCTAACAGGTAGGAGAAATGAAGGCAGGAAGATTACACAAAAAGGCAGAGGAAGATGTCATGCCTAATTTTCATGACAAAAAGGAGGAAGAAGTTCAAACCAAATAGTGGTGAGAAAGAAAGATTTTTTTTTTGGGGGGGGGGCAAGAATTTACATTTAGAAACAACAGGAGTGATGTGATATCGGTTTTTAAAATTTTTCTTAGACCATATTAGGTGAGTTTCCATTTATATGGCAAAAGACAAAAACAAAATCAAATGCTGAAACTTTTATTTTGCTTACAATTCCAGAGTTTTGTCAGTGTTCAGCTGTCTTGTGTGTCACAGGCTTAAGGCAACACAGAACACCGTGACACCAGAAACAGTAGGAGAGCAGTACTCTCCTCATGGAGATCAGACACAAAGAGAGCAACAGTCATAAAGCTAAGATAAAATACGGTCCTGAAAAATGTAACCACATATTTTCATCCTCTATTCCTAGGTTTCACCTCCTAACTTCTTATAGCTTGCCAATGTTTAACCCTATTGGTAAATTCCTCAGATCCTGAATCACTCAGTCAAAATGACCTCCAAATCCCACATCTAAGTGTTGCTACATTACAGCCAGGTTTTCAACACATGAGCCTCTTGTGCATCTTATACACTTGTGCATTTTAGGCTTCCCCTTCCTCAGGCCACTGCCACTTAAGATTGACAGACTCAACACCTTTTACTACTACAACCACTGGACACACTCATAGCACCAGCTACATGTGAGCAGCTATAACTGCCCTCACCCAGATCCTTCACCATACCTATTTTCTGCCCAGTCATGCTGCACAATGACAGTCAGCCTCATATTTCCCTGTTATCAGCAGATCTAGTAAAACACGTAGAAACTTTTAAAAGATGAATTAGTTTTTAAAATAGCTTTTCCCCATGTTAAAAATGGGAAACAATATTAAGACACAGGGAGTTAGGTCTCTGTATTGTTCCACAATGGATGGTTTGAAACTGGGAAAGTTAAATGATGAATAGATCAACTTATCTTAGATTGGCATAATTTCAATTACAACCCTTATCAATTTGGTAATATATGGTTTATCCTTTGAAAGTGTTTTATATCAGTGACAAACAAAAAAAAGATAATATACAATTCTAAGAAAGAACTACCAATTAAACTAAGGAAAATGCTCACACATAAACAGATGAATTTTGATCAAAAACTGCTGCCTCATTGCATTATGAAACAAAAGAGAAACACACCAAAATTATTAGAAAACCAATTTTGAATCATCCAGGTAACATTTAAGAATGACCACCAGATCCAGACACTCCAAGACTCTATAAAGTTAAATGAAATTTTTTAGAGATATATGATTTGATATATTTAAAGAGGCAATTGTTTTATATAGTAGTCATTCACATTTTAGAAAAGAGATGATAAATTTGTGGTCAACACAGAACAGAATTTATCTATAAGACTGGAAAGATTTAGCTACAGCAATATTGGAAACTGATCCTCAACTACAATAGAAAATATGGTGGAAAGAGGAAGCTAGGGTCATAGAACAAAAAAGCAGGTCCAGAAGTATAGAAATATTTCAAGACTAGCTTCTCAATGAAGGCTATATGCTGATTTGCAAATGAAGTTTAGATTTATTATACTTTGGCCTTAGGCTATATAGCAGCTTTGAATACTTGGTACAGGATTTAAGAATCAGGAATGAGGAATGAGTAAATTTCTAAAATTATATAAGGCCCCAAAGAAGTCATTCCTGATTTTTTTTAAAGATTGACTTAAACTATAAATACAATTATACCAGATCCAGTTGTGAAGCAAATATTAATTAAATCTTTGCCTTTTTAAAATTGTTAATTAAGAATTGACAATAGTGATTAGACCTTTAAAGGCAAGATCAGCACCAATAGATAAATGGATTAGAAATACAACTATTATTGGATCTCATACTTCTGATATTACTTGAATAGAAATTATGATTTCTAAAAAAGAATTTTAAAATTAAAAGGTTAGAAGGTTATCTCGAAAAAATTGTAAGCAAGGCATTTCTATAAAATATGTTTTTCTAGAAACAATCTAAATAGAAGACCTCAGTCTTTTGAATATGTAGAAGGTGTGATAAAGTCTGCCATTAAATTAATCAATGCAGATAAATAAGGGACAAATATAGCAACCCTTTGCCATCAGATAATACTTTAGGCTGTCTCTTGCATGCCTCAGTGTCAAAATTTGTTCAATCATTTTCTGTCAGCATTGAGGAAACCCCTTGAAAGAACAATTAAAAGATTTAAGGCCTGTTAAAAGCCATACTGCTTTGGATGACATAAAACCTTTAATAGATAAAACAAAAGTTTCAAAAGATACCAGAAAACAAGTATTTTGGCAACCTGATGTAAATTAGCAGAGCTAAAAGTACAAATAAATTGCAATAAAGTTTGAGGGCTTAGTAGACACAAGAGCAGATGTAACAATCATTTTATCAAAATCTTGGAATGCAGATTGGCCTCTTTAGTAGGTTAATACCCAGTTCTAAAGTTTATCTAAAGGGATTAGGTCATTATCTCAAGTAAATCCAAGTACAAGGTGAACTGAGTGTAGGGCCAAAATGACAAATAGGAAAATTAAATATATATGCTGATAACAAAGCAATAAATTTATGGGGATTTATTACAGCAATAAAAAAATCTAGATTAACATTTCCCCAATCTCAGGAAGAAATCATAAATTAACATATGCTTCTAAGAAAAATATTAAAAATTATTATCAAGAATAGTCACTGACCCTTCAGGTTGAACTTAAGCAGGGCACAACAGCTGCTGACCTTCCCTAGGTACAATAGCCCTACCTTTAAAATGGTTGATTGACTAACATGTTGGGATGGAACACTAGCCTTTGATATCAAAAAAATTACAGACACTAGGACAGCTGTAAAGTAGTTGCTAAATTTTCAACATAAGAACTGATCAATCCTTAGCATTCCTCTACATTTGTAATTAAGAAGAAATCTGAAAAAAATGGAGGATGTTAGCCAATTTAAGAGCCATAAATAAGGTGATTTAGCCAATGTGTTCTTGGAGCCTAAAATTACTTTGCCTTCTATATTAACTAAACAATGGTCTAATATAGTGATTGATGAAAAACTGCATGCTTACTATACCTATATATAAGCAGTATAGCTGTCTCTGTGGCTTTCTTCATTATGATCTTTACCCTTTTGCTCATATAATTTCTCTGCAATATCTTCAACTGGATTAAGATCTCAACCTAGTGCTTAGCTATAGATCTCTGCATCTGCTGCCAATATTTTCTGGATTAAAACTTATAGTAACAATTAGGGTGGTCATTTATTTGACTATAGGGGAAGGCCAGCTTATGCACCTTTTTCACTATTGCTTGGAATCTTTGCCAGGGCCTCTTTATGAGTTCTTGATGAAGAAGCCACAAAGACAGCAGATCCAAGCTATGGGGAGCTCACTAACTCTAAAATGACAGCTGGGGAACATATATGGGAGTGAATTAGGCCCTCTGAATGTGTATCACCATTGAATGGGCTGAGCAATGTGTTGGGCCTCTGGCAGTGAACTAGCATTTATTCTGAATACATGAACTTGCTTCTTAGAACCCATTCCCTGCAGAGAGACACCTTTCTCAGCCTTGATACTCGGGGGAAGAACTTAGTCCTACCTTAACTGGATATGACAGACTGCATTGATATATCCTGGAAATTCTTACCCTCTCTGGGAAATAAATGAGGCCTGGGGTGGTGGAAGCTGAGGAGTGGGAAGAGAGGAGAAAGGGGATATAATAGTGGGTATATTAAAAAAATAAAAACTTAACTGTAAGAAAAAAGAAAAAATAGGATAAAAAATAAAATTTCCTTCACAATATCAATTTATAATACTTCCAAGACTGTTAAAGTTATCATTGGAAAATTCATCTTTATGTGATATTAAACAGCCTTATCTTCTGTCAATATTTTGTAAATAAGCCATTGGAAATAATTTGTAAAGTTTCCTCAATCTATAACTTTCAATTATAGGAATGATGTCTTACTAACTGATTCAGATGAATCACAGCATATTTTTGAATATATTTATTTGAACACAATTTCTGTATCTGAATTATTTATATTTTAAATTATTAAATTAGCATGTGTTTTATTTTGTGAAAATATGTTTGAAGATATTTTAAAAAATGGTTTTGTTGGGTTTAAGAAATTGCTCAAAAACAAACAAAACCAAATAGAGAATATTCTCCTAATTACCTAGGGTATTAATTGAATTTACAAATGTATACCATATAAAATTTAACCATAGAAAGTAGAAATTAAGAGAGAAAATTATAAACTCATAATAATGTTCAAAAATTGCTGGGAGATATTAATTGGCCATGGCCCACAATTGGATTTATGACTCAAAAACTAAGTGATTTATTTCAATCCTTGCAAGGTGATAAAGACTTAAATAATCCATGAGAATAGGTGAAACAGAGAAAGAATTGGCAGAAAGAAGATACTATCTTAGAAATAATATTTTTACCATGCAGAGTAAAAAAGGTAAAAAAAGAACTGTTTAGGATTGATCTCTAAAATATATAGAGAACTCAAGAAAATAGAGCCCCAAACCCTTAATAGCCCAATTAAAAAATGAAATTCAGAACTCAAAAGGGAATTCTCAGCAGAATAATTAAAAATGGCTGAAAGGCACATGAGAAAGTGTTCAACATCTTTAGCCATCAGAGAAATGCAAATCCAAACAACTTTGAGATACCACCTTATACCTGTCAGAATGTCTAAAATCAAAAACACAGATCACAGGCTATGCTGGAGAGGATGTGGAGTGAGGGGAATTCTCCTCCATTGTAGGTGGCAGTGTAAACTTGTTCAGCCACTTTGGAATGCAGTATGGTGGTTTTCCCAGAAAACTGGGCATCAATCTCCCCACCCAAGGATCCAGCAATACCACTTTTAGACATATACCATAAAGATGTACATTTGCACCCCAAAACATTAGCTCAACTATATTCATAGCAGCCTTATTTATGACAGCAACAACCTGGAAACTACCGAGATGCCCCTCAACTGAGGAATGGATCAACAAGCTGTGGTATATCTACACAATGGAGTACTACTCAGCAGTAAGAAAAAATGATATTCTAAAATTTTCAGGCAAATGGATGGATATGGAGAATATCCTCCTCAATGAGGTATCATAATCCCAGAAAGAGAAGCAGGAGATGTACTCACTCATTAGTGGACTTTAAAAAAATTAAAAAGAGAGAGATGTCATTGTATACAAGAACTCAAGGCTAGAACTTATCTAAATAACACAGTGCCTCACTTCTGCATTCATAGCCTATGGTGGGGGTATGGGTGAGGAAGAACTCATTTTTTAAGGGCGTGGCCACAGGAAGTTTAATTATGCTCCAGTAAGTAAATGAGCAGCATGAATGTGCATATTTGTAAATGGTGAGATCATAAGAGTGGGCATGAATTTAGAGGTCTGATAAATGAGTTTGATGAGGTCCATGATGTAAAATCACTGAATAATAAATATTAAAAAAGAAAGAAAGAAAACAGAGAAATACAGCTGAGACATTTTGCAGAGAATAACTTCCAGAACAAGGCTGGCTCAGGATCAGTTCGACCTTCAAAATATCAATGATCATACAAAATTAATTTTCTTTGTTTTTAACAATAGATGGTCCTTTAAAATACCCAAAATAATGTATAATTAAGCAAAAAAAGAAAAGAAATGACCACCACATTGACTCTGAAAGAAAAAATTAAGACTTGGTCAGTTAATAGGAATAGATATAACAAAAAAATGTCATAACTTTTACTAATGTTGAAATTGCCACATTATGGGCTGAAAAGAATGATATTGAATGACATTGGAAAAAAGGATAGGCATCAAAGAAACTTCATATGAAGTTTGCTTTTATTGTTGACAAGTTAGCCATTGAATAAGAATCTTTCCTTGCCTTGACTGCTATCAGTATGTTGCTCAAATTGGATGAGCAGGGCACAAAGAGGACTATCAACATTTGCCAAAACAATGTATAATAGTCCTTTAAAATTCCACTTCATAAAAAATATGTCAGGTATTATAGGCCTGTAGGTTGAAGATGGATTTCTCAATGTTTCAGAGCAAACTTGGGTGATTGTCCAGGATGCCAAATGTCTCTGTCATTTCTATAGTTTTGGAAGTTGTTTGCTCTTCACTTTCTATTTACTCAGGTAATATTGTATCCTCCTGGGGTCTCTAATGGGGGTTTGAAGACTAGATAGTTAGAGCTACAATTTTTCTTGTTACAAAATTCCGAAAAGAAACTCAAAAAAGAGATATAAATTATATAAAGGTTAAAGATATAGAATCTTAAGTTGCTTAACTAAAAAGATGCTGTGAGGCCTAAAAACATAATTTTGAGTTGGTAATACACATGACAAAAAGTGAATTCAGTACAAAACATTGAACTCACAAAGAAAAGAGCAAAAATGAAGTGTTTTCTTTGAATGTTTAAAATTTAAATGGACTAGACATTGTGAATATAATTCTTACCAGATAATTGTTCCTATTGTATATAGTTTCACTGTGTCAGAGTTAAAGCCTTACCTTTATTATTTAGACAAAAGTAGATATGTTGTGGGATATTGTTATATAACTCTTACACTCCTAAGATGTCCAATAAAGTTTACCTTGAATCAAAGGATAGAACTAGGTACTAACTGACCAAAATTAGCCATAGAAATTTTGAAGCATCCAGAACATTTAAAGAGAAACAGAAGTAGGGAAGGTTTTAGAGAAATGCTCAGCATTTGTAGCAAGGAAGGAGAGAGAGGAGACATTAGGTACTTCTTTGCTACTTCTCTGATCAGGTTTATATTCTACGAATTCATTCACAAGTTTTTATCCATGAAAAAATAATTAGATAAATGCTTGATGAGAAGGTCATAGGTCACAGTGGGGAACTACTCCTTTTGTTTTGATAAGCTAATATGGCAATAAACTACATTCTAAGTATTTATATTTAAAGTGATAGAAAAATGTTCCTCTCATCTATAAGAAAGGTTTTCTTTCTTGTTATAATTGCAAAAGGATCTGAAAATAAGTGATACATGAATGTACAGGTCTAAACAGAGTATTGCTAACCATCTCTTTAAGGATCTAGGAATACTGAACTAAGGAGTTGGAAATTATATTAAAACTGAAAGACAGGAAGAACAGAAATAAAATGCAATGTTTTGAATATGACAGAGCCACTAAAAACATAAACTCAGAGAGCTGCACTTGTTTACACTAGGCCTACACAAGACTGAATTGGAAGCTGGTTAGGGGCTCATAGTCCAGAATCTTCCCTGCTGAAATATAACTGATTGTTCTTGATAAAGGGGCAACCATTGTCTTCAATTGCAGGCTAAAAAGGGAACCTCCTGATTATGTCGAATGTTTTTACTGAGCACCCAGATAAACCTAATGAGCATACAGGTAGTCTTGGTTAAAATAAAATAAAATCAATAAGTCATAAAGCAAAATAAAAAGTTATTAATATGGGAAAGGTCATATATAGGAAGAAGGGAGTTGATGTCTGAGAATATTACCATACAGGGTAAGAGGTAAGAGTAAATAAAATGAGCCACATACATATATAGAACTGTCAACAAATTTAATCAATAAAAATATTAAATAAAATTTTTCAACTGGGACAAAATTATTTTATTAGTAGAAAATTACAAAATACAAACAGTTATTTTAAATAAAAAACATTATACTATCTGCCTCCCTAATATAACAAATTAATAAGTAAATAAATATGGAGTAAAATAATCATGGTACTAATATAAAATGAATAAGCAAAAAATGTATAGAAAATTTTTTATAATTTTTGAATGGACAAATACTTTTATTAACAAGATTTTAAGAGCATAGGAAATAAAATCAAGATTAGGCAAATGTGATCTGATCATTCTAAAATTATTCTGCTCTTGATTAGAAGCATTAATCAGAGGGAAGATATGACAGACATTTGAGAGAAAATACTTGAAAACTAAAAATATATGCAGGATATACAAAAAATTCCAAAATCTCAAGAATAAAAAAAATCCAGGTAATAATATTTTTTATTTTTTTAAAAAATGACCTCAAATATAGTTGGGAGTTTCTGGCCCAGCCTAGTCCTAAGGTCTGGACTCACAGTCCCATAACTGATTAGTCCTGAATAATGACATAAAGTATTGTACTAATTACAAGCTGTTTGGTCTATGGATCAGGCTTATTACTTGCTAACTTTTATACTTTAAATTAACCCATATTTTTGTTTATGTTTAGCCATATGGCTGAGTACCTTTTCGCTCAGTGTTGCATTCTCATTATGCTTCCTCTGTGTCTTGCTGTTGTTATCTTTTATTGTGCTCATATGCTTCCCAGAATTCATAGTCTGGTTACCCCACCTATACTTCCTAACTAGCTACTTTACCAATCAGCATTTTATTAAACCAGTATTTATTCACAATGATTAATATTTATAGTATACAAACTATAACATACAGCAGTCAATAAACAATACTCAAGAAGATTACACAAAAGTTACATCATATATGTAAAAGCATAGTTAGCATCAGCACCATTATGCAAATGTCAATCATAACTAAGATGATAATGCATGCTTCATTCTACTAGAATGCCTGTTGAAAGATGAGTGTTCAGAGTTAATATGTATTCTTAAGCATCTGAGTACAAACACCATGATTACCATTTCCCAAAATAGTACAGTACTTACACACACACAAACCAACACACAGAAATAGCATTCATCATTCTCAGTACTAGGTATCTGTCCAAAGGAGATGCGTTCAGGAACCCAATGAGAAATGGGTTCCTGACATGTGTATGCCCACATGTATACCGCAAGTTGTCTAGCCAATAAACAAAAACAAACTAAGTATCCATCATCTGATGAATTAATAAAGAAAATGTGGGTGCTATATACAATAGTGCTGTGATCATCCATAAATTAATGAAATACTGTCATTATGACAATAAAGATAGACTTAGAGATCATTTTATTCTGTGAAATAATGGTGTAGAAAATCAAGTTACATAGTTCCAATCATGTGCATTCTAAAAAGGTTAATCTCATAAAATGTGAGAATAGAATGGTGGTTACTATGTTGGGGAGAATGAAAAGTAGAAGAGTTAAAAAAATGATGTTTACCTGGAAATGCTGTGTTCAGTAGGAGTTAGAAATCTTGGTGTGCCCTAAGAGGAGTAGAGGGCAGGAAATAATTAAGAGGTCTAAAACCCATAAAATAGAACAAAGAGAACAACACAAATAATCAATGAAACAAATAGTTGGTTCTTCAAGAAAATTAACAAAATTGATAAATCCTTATTCAAATTAACTAAAAGGCAGAGAAGAAATATCAAAATCAACATACATGAACATGTACAAAATATACTATCCAGACAGATGCATAAAACTGTACACAGTCTCTAAAGGTGTATACATGATATGATCTGATGTATACACTAAAACAATAACTTAAGTTAAATTTTCTCACATATCCTTAGTGTGTTATACTAGTTTGTTTCTGTTTTATTAATAATTAATAATTGCACTAATAAGGTACTCTTCTCTGCATATTCTTATAATTATATCACTTTTATTCTGTGGAATTATTAAGATGAAAAACTAAGTTGATGGCTTTTCTAATGTCAAATTACTCTAACTTTTAAAAGAATTGCTTCATGGGTTATGCAAATTGTCATGTTGAATTTTATGTGTTGATACTTTATGATCTCCTCTGCTTATCCCCTATAAATGATTTTCCTCTTAGATTTTCTTTTTCATTTGATGTCACCACACTACCTGACATAGATATGATTATGTGAGAACATGTGTGTATATGTAGCTGTGTGGTGTGCCTGTGTCTGTGTTCTCTCTCTCTCTTTCCCTCCCTCCACCTTTCTCTCTAACTCCCTCTCTCCTCCCGCTCTGTGTGTATGTGTATTTATGTGTAAGTTCTTTAGATTAGGAGGAATAGGACATATGCAACTCTAGTAGAAATTAAGAATGATGGGGTAACAAGATAATGGGCATATACCTATTATCCTGGCACGAGGGGGCAAAAGCAGACAATTTATGAATCGAAGGACATCCTAGGTCATACAATAAGAACCTATATATTAAAAATACAACATTTTCAAAGATTTTAGAGAAGTAATAGGACATTTAAAAGATCAAGACTTCAAAATTAGATATTATATTCCAATAAACTATCAGAATTCTGAACAAGTACATTGTATCACAGGCAGGCGGACCTCAGAGATAAGTACAGGCCAGGAATAGGGATAGAACATCAGTAAGTATTGTTGACTTAGAGATGAATGTCTGAGGCACAAGAGTTAACAGTGTTCTCTAAGGTTGGAGTGCATATGAAAATTCAAGAGAGGTCAGAACCTAAAGGGAGAAATTTCACACCAGAATTCAGAACATTTTTCTTTGGTAAGGCAAATGCTTCTCAGCTGATAAAATTTAAAGAACCAAAACAATTTGATATTTACAAGGAATATTTTAACATAATTTTAGGTTCCTTTGTTTTTTAAAGGATGAGGCTGATTTAAAAAAGAAATAAAGAAAAAAATCCCAGAGAAAGTAGCTGAAGACATAAAAACAAAGAGAAAAAAATCCAAGAAAGTAAAACCTCAAAAGGACCTGAAGTAAAATAAAGTTCCAAACAAGATGATATATGACCACATGAGTAGTAAAAGAACCAGAAATGGTGGTGGTGTAATTATAAATTGTCAAATGATTATTATTTTGAAAGTTCTGGTTTTGTTTATTTGTTTGTTTTCTTTTATTTTCTAAATATCCATGTACCTTTTCTATTTAACAAATCAACCCCTGTGAGTTAGCCAAAAACAAATAAAATTTTCACAAAAAAGATATCCATAGTAGATTTGTTCAAAACAGCAACAAACTAGAAAAGCCTCCACTCCAGACAAGCAAAATGCTAAATATGCAGAATGATGTTGATAAAATAAAACAATTTAAAGGTGAATCTCAGCAAATAGTTTGTACAACACAATAACTCCTAATCATATATACTATGTTTTATCATTTCTACTAAATTCTAAAAAATGCAAGTATATTTATACTGAGAAAAGTTTCTAGATGATGGGGAAGTGGTTTATTGGTGTTCTCCAACATGCACAAAGCCCTAAGTACGATCATCCACGTCACATTAAAAACTGAACATGTGATCCAGGAGCACACCTGAGGGAGAGATGGGAAGATTAGGAAGTTCAAGCTCATCATGACCAGGAAAGGGAACTTGAGGCAGGCCTGAACTCCATGAAATTCTGTCTGAGAAACAAATACAAAGCTCCTAAACCATAATTTATAGTTTCTTTTATAGAAGGGAAAAGAAGAGTGACAGGAGAGGGGGCAAGGGAATTTTCCAACTAAAAATAATGATATTTTATTGGATGGCTTGCCATTGTTATGATGAAACACCTGACATAAAACTGAAAAGCAAGCAAATTTATTTACTCTCAACACCTCAAAAGCTTTTGTCAATGATTAAGAGATACTTTTTGGTCTTGATGAAGCAGAATCCCATGATGGTATATGGCTGAGCAAAGCTATTCACTTCATGGCAATCAGGAAATTAAGAAACTGAGAAGAGAGGAAATAAGGTGTGCCAATCAAAAGTATATCCATAGCTGTATACTTTATCTAACTGTGTTTTGCCTTCTAAAACCCTACCATCTCCTAGTAAGGCTTTCAAACTCTAGTTCCATTGATAAATTAATTCTCATGGAAGTACAAGTTTTCATATCCTAATAGTAACTTTCCTAAAGTCATACTCTGAACACTGCTGCACTAGAGGAATCAAGTCTTCAACATATGAGTCTTTTGGAGGACACTTCATACCCAGTTCATCAGAACTATAAACAAAGAAATATATGGTGGGGTAATACAAATGCTTTAATACATATATAAAATGCTCAGCAAAGATATATGTATGCAATGTCTACTTTAATAGAAAAACATAGACAACTACTGAATATTGTTGTGTATGTTATAGGATTTAAAAGACACAAAATGTAGCCTGCAGGTTACTTAGAAATACATTTATGATTATAAAATAAATTGATAAGTAGAGGAACTATATTTTGATAAAATAAAATATCAACAACAGAAGCTATCTGGATGCATAGCTTCTTTGTGCTTGAAATTTCATATGAAAACAAAAGGGTAGAAATATCCCAAATAGTATATAGCTTCAGTACTTGACAACTTTTGTGTGTGACATTCTCAAGGTTTAGAGAATAAAGAACTGAAACAGAAAAAGACTCAGAAATATGTTACTCCTGAAATGTATCAATCTCAATGGAAAAAGAAGTCATTATTTAGATAATGATGTCATGGCATGCAGAAAAATCTAAACTTCAGATTTATAAGATATGTCTGGATATTATAAAATAAGTTTATAGTTCTTTATTCATATTAATACTTCCACCAAGATATTTGTACATGCTAGAGTTGAGGTTATTTTTATAGTTCTAACAAATAAAATAATTTCATCAAAACATGTTTTAATTGATTAAAAACATCAGGATGTTTCTTTAATTTTTAGTATGTATGGATCTCTCCAAACTATATCTAGCACAAAATTTCAGGTTACAAGCGCTAAAATTCAACAAAAATGAATAAATGGCTTCTTAACTTGGGTTATTAGGAGGCTGGCCACATGATGTAGTTATAGGTTTCTGGCCTGGTATAGCCCTGATGTCTGGATCACAGTTCCAAGTAATCACACAAAAGCTCATATTAATTAAAAGCTGTTTGGTCTATTGCTCAGCCTTATTACTTGCTAACTCTTATACTTTAGGTTAACCCATATTTCTATTTATGTTTAGTCACATGGCTTGGTACATTTTTGCTCAGTGCAGGCAGCATTCTCATTCTGCTTCCTCTACTTCTTGCTGTCATCTGCTCTCTGTTTTTCCACTTTCCAAAATTATCCTAGTCTGCTTGTCCTGCCTCAACTTCCTTTCTACCTATTTGATCAATTTGCATTTTATTAAACCAATATTTGCAATGACAAATATTGAGAGTATAAGAATGCAGATCTCACAGCATCAGAGAGTCCTTGATGTCACTTGCTCATACACTTTTGGGTTTGTATCTATTTCTTATTCCCTTTGTGACTATATTCTCATTCTTTGCTACATTACTTACTCTCTCCAATGCTCTGTTCTATGTGTCCTTGAACAGTGTTCTTATGTTCTAGATCTATGTGTATCCTTACAGACAGTATAGAAGAGAATGATGAAAATTTAAATTGCAGCACCTTCTCCTTGCATCTCAAAGGAAAATGTTCTTATACCCAACATCTCTTTTAAGACTCCAAGACAGGATGACATCAGATCATGCAAACACCATATCCAGGGCAGAGTGAGAGGTAAGCCGGTTCCAGCTCCTGGGATACCCCCCCCCCCTCTGGGCACAGAAACACAGGCCTAGCTGTGACCTCTTGAGCAGTCTAGCCCCAGACCAAAGCTGGGAGAGACCTTCCCTGGCAATCCCAAGAGACACACAGCAGAGGGACATTCATGGCCAGGCCCCTGCTCCAAGACAAGCTGTGTCCTCAAAGATGGACATCTTCTGACTTCACGGACCCTGTGCCCAGACCAGAGTAAGAGATTGTGCAGACTCTGTATCCAGAGCAGACAGGAGACACACAACCTCTGTAGCTACAACTGACTAAGTTCCTACTAAGAGCTGACTAAGAGTGAACATAGGAAGCATAAAGCAGACACCAGTGCAAGAATACATATAACAATATAAAGAACAACAATAGACCAACAGAAGAAGCTGGTGGTTCTGCAACACCAAGACCCGAACAGAACAATGAAGAAGAAACAGAAGGAAATAAGATTAAAAATACCTTTATGAAGATTATAGAAGCCTTAAAAGAAGATATAAAAATTTTCCTTAGAGAAATAGAAGAAAATACAAACAAAAAATTGAAAGAGATGAACAAATCCTTGAAAGAAAATCAACAAAAGGAAAATCAACACATAAAAGAAACATTTTAGGGACTAAAAATTGAAATAGAAGCAAGAAAGAAGGCACAAAACTAGGCAAAGTTGAAAATGAAAAATCTGAGGAAATGAACTGAAACTACAGTTACATGCATAACCAACAGAATGCAAGAGATAAAAGGGAGAATCTCTGGAATGAAAGATACAATAGTGGAAATAGATACATCAGTCAAAGAAAACACTAAAACCAAAAAAGCCATAACACAAAACATTCAGGAAATTTGGGATACCATTAAAAGACCACCCTGACAATAATAGGAAAAGAAGGAGGAGAAGAATACCAGCTTATAAACACAGATAAAGTATTCAATAAAATCATAGAAGAAATCTTTCCCAACCTATAAAAGGAACTGCCAATAAAGATACAAGAAGCTTTCAGAATACCAAATATATTAGACCCCCCACCAAAAAAAAATCTGCTCACCACATAATAATCAAGCTACAAAACATACAGAACAAAGAAAAAAATTTAAGAGCTGCAAAAGAAATCGGCCAACTTACCTATGAAGGCAGACCCATCAGAATAATACCAGAATATTCAATGAAAACAATGAAAAAAAGAGGTTCTGCTAAGAAGTTATACAGACACTAAAAAAGCAAGGCTGCCAACCCAGACTACTACACTCAGCAAAACTATCAATCACCATAGACGACTGAAACTGAAACTGAGAAGCTTCTATAAGGCCAAGGACACAGTCAGACAAAACAACAGCCTACAGAATGGGAAAAGATTTTCACCAACCCTACAAGTGATAGATGACTGACATCTAAAATATATAGAGAACTCAAGAATCTAGAGCCCAAAACCTTGAAAAACCCAATCAAAAATGGAGTTCAGAACTAAAAAGGGAATTCTCAGCAGAAGAATTACAAACGGCTGAAAGGCACTTGAAAAAGTGCTCAACTTCTTTAGCCATCAGAGAAATGCAAATCAAAACAACTTTGAGATACCACCTTACACCTGTCAGAATGGCTAAGTTCAAAGACACAGATGATAGCCTATGCTGGAGAGGATTTGGAGCAAGGGGAACACTCCTCCATTTTTGGTGGAAGTGTAAATTTGTTTGGCCACTCTGTAATGAAGTATGGCAGTTCCTCAGAAAACTGGGAATCATTCTCCTCAAGGATCCAGCAACACCACTATTGAGCATATACCCTATATGCACATGTGCACCCCAAAAGCATTTGCTCATTTATGTTCATAGCAGCATTATTCATAATAACAAGACTCTGGAAGCAACCTAGATGTCCCTCAACTGAAGAATGGATTAACAAACTGTGCTACATCTACACAAGGGAGTACTACTCTGCAGTAAGGAAAAATGATATCCTAAAATTCACAAGCAAATGGATGGAATTGGAGAATATCCTCCTGAATGATATCACTCACCCAGAAAGATAAGCATGGTATGTACTCATTCAATAATGGACTTTAAACAAAAAGCAAAGAACACTCAAGCTGCAAACCACAACCACTGAACAGCTCAGTATCTGAAAATTGTATTTAATATAGACTTCTACTGTTTATTTGATCTCAACACTATTCACTCTACACAATGTTATTTTTACATTTTTTTTCTTCTTGTCACTCTATTTTATAGTATTTTTTTTTTAGAAAAAAAAAGTCCTTTTTTTCCTGAAGAAAAAAAAAAAGACTCTAAGGCAAGGTTTTTAGCTTGTGTTGCTTTAACCTTACATCAAGTTTTGTTGAATCAAGTCTTGATCTCACGCCTACTCCTACAAGCAGTAGGAGTCATTTCTGAAGCACTCGGGAAAGCTCTACATGGATTGTAGGAAATTTCCCTAAAGAAGGAGGTGGGATATTGTTATGTTTTGACTTACCCATAAGGATATAGCTCACACATTTTTTTCTCTATACACACATGGGATACACTGGACATTTGTTAATGTCATTTAGCTGACAGGCTGTCATATTCCTCATTCACACACTTTAACCACTAAAGAGTAGAATGTTGCTGCCTTTAATTGCAACGAATTTCCCTTACTGTAGACACAAAGTAATTTAAAGCTATTCTTTACTGTTCTCAGGAATCAGTTCTCTTGCTTTTTTATTTTGTCTATAGCCAAATATATCTTTCCCTTCCTTGCTTGCTTGCTTGCTTCCTTTCTTTTTTTCTTTCTTAACTCCCTCTGACAGCTGATCCAAGCTGGAAGAGGATAAAAGGTATTTAAAATGTGCAGCAGGGCTCTGTTAACAAAAAGCAACCATTGTGTCCTTTGAGATACATTGATAATCGCGGTGAACTGTGCTTTGTTAAACAAGTCTAACTCTGCCATGGTACTTCATATGAGATTTGAACTTTCTTTATAGAACATCCTCATTCATCTATTTGCATATTTATGTTTTCTGTGGCAAGCAAGAACAGTAGGAAAAAGTAAGGTCATGTCTAATAGGGAAAGGATAGAATAGACTACCCTGACATACAACCCTATGGCTATCAGAAGAAACACAGACACCATTAAAGACAAAAGGGGTGTATCACCCCGAATTAGTGCCTATCCACAAACACCTTTCCAAAACTTCATTTGTAGATTGGAGTTTGAACCATAATATCACAAGTAAAGAAAAAATTTTTTTCTTTTCTTTTTTTTTGATATAACAAAAAGATTTAGAAAAAGAGTGTTTCCCACCAAGAAGACGCGAAAAGTGAAAGCAAAATGACTTTAAAAGAACATGAACATTCAAAATTTAAATCTCTTGTGAATTCAACAATGTAAGATGCCATGAGTAGCACAGGGACTACTTATTTAAATTGTTGTGCTCTCTCAAAATGACTCATTATTGACGTGAGGAAATGTGCATAATAAGGAAAAAATGAGTAAAATCTTTAGGTTTTTTTTTTTTTTTTCTTTTTGGTTTGGTTTGTTCTGGTTTGGTTTTTCTGAGTGAATAATGAGCCATATAGGACAGATATTGCTAACAACTAGACAGAATGTAGTATTTATTGCCTTTAGAGACAACCCATTAGAAATAGTTCTCTAGATAGCCATGCCTTGTTAAACATCTAGAAAATACTTGTTTACAAGATTCTAATTTTTTAAAATACGAGTAACATTGTAATTATAAATATGTTAGATCTAAGAGGCTTACAACTAAACACATATGTGTAGCAGAAGAAATTGATTTAAGAAACCTAACACAGACATTCATAAATTACTTTAATCTAATGTTGAGTTTTATTTTTATTTTGGCTGTTAATGATATTTACAAAGCAAGCTTAATTAAGAAAACATAAATGATATGTGAAAATGTCTTTATTTCACATTCTACCTGTTTTTTTCTACATGCTGGTTGTTCTTAGTATTAGAAACTGTGACATATAACAGAGAAGAGATGTGACATAGATAAAGCCAACAAAAATGGGATAAAACACAGGACGATGACATTTACAATGCAGCTGACAAAGCCAGTCACTTCACTTTAAGTAATGTGGCAGGCTGCAAAACTATAGTAATTACCAGAATTTCATTTTCATTAACTAATAAACCAAGGAAAACAATTTAAGTATCTGAATGTCATTTTTCAAATGAAAATAAACTGTAAACATTTGAATAGCATCACAGCAGGGATGATATACCTAAGGAAATCTATTAAAATATGCTGGTGGATTCATCCTCTTCTATCACATTAAAACTGCAATTGACTGTAAACCTCCTACCACTCTCCACTGAGACTTTAATTGTAAAGATTCCTGTTACATATCATATTAGAATTTAGTTAAAATTGTAGAACACATTATTTCCAATCAGACAGCCAACCATCACTCACAAAGATTTTTAAAAAGGTGATTAATAATTCAACTCAGATAAGAAAAGATCTATATTTATACCATCTTCTCAGCCACCATAAACTACCTGACAATTGTTCAGTAATGATGCCCAGTAAATTCTTTAAAATGGTAATTTGTCATTCTGTCACTTCATTTGTGACCTAAAATTCCTCACTTGAGGCATCATCAAATAAATTAATCACTTTCCAGGATCCATTTCTCTGTTCTGCACGTTATTATGCCCGGGCTCTCTTGTGTTTCTCTTCATTTACATATATTTAATGGCTGAGCCGTGGTTCACGATGGCACATAACGCACACATCTCATTACAGGTGAAATATTCTAACTGCCACTATCACTGGGAAAGAAAATAACTCTCCCAATTTAATTTTCCTGATGTAACAAAACCATGATTCTTCACTATGAAATGTTGATGCCATCCATCAGTCACAATCAATAAAATCATCATCGAAGTCCACCTTCTTCGGGATCTTTCCTCCAGACCAGTATTATTTGAGGAAGGTAATTAAACTCATAATATGTAATGAATGTAAATGAAGTAAAAGTCCTCATGTT
Organism: Sigmodon hispidus; assembly: GCA_004025045.1. Classification (NCBI taxonomy): domain Eukaryota; kingdom Metazoa; phylum Chordata; class Mammalia; order Rodentia; family Cricetidae; genus Sigmodon; species Sigmodon hispidus. The sequence goes on from PVIH01000753.1 coordinate 85,112, forward strand.
CACTCTCTCCTACTATGCTTACTTTACAGCTTTAATTAAAAAAAAATCCTAACAACTTATAAATACACAAGTCCCCAGTACAGAGACAACCAGGACAATTTTCATCAAAGAATAGCACTAATTTTTAAAACAATATTTTTAAGGAAAATATCAAATATAAGTGCATTTTTTGACAATCATGATACAGCATCTTTGTACTGAAGTGTTTTCAGCTTTTCTGAAATCAAGACCAGCAGTATGATTGCTTTGCATCATGTGATAAAATTAGCTAATTTTCAGTAACTTCATCCATCTGCTTCTTGCCTTCTATGGGCTGCATATACCTCTTGTCCTCAAAAGAATAATTTTCTTGTTGAACTTTTTCTCTTGCCTGTCTCTGCCTAAAGAAACCTATAGAAATGTGGATCATAGAAGCAGAACATTTCACAAACCATGATTAGGACTCAGAACTACTTCCACCAACTGTAAATATCTCAAATTGTTCTCATTATTTTTGTAAAGTTCAACAAGGAACGTTTTAAAATAAACTCATGTCACATAAACATTTCCCATTTCTCCAAATATGTTGCAATTCAACTTAACATTTATTAGCTGTTTCTGCCCACATCCATAGGGGCACTAATTTCAGAGGAATGAATGGTGCCTTACTGAAGTTCATTTAGAATGAGAATTCTCTTCATTAGGAAATCATAATCAAAGAATGGGGACTTTCTTTAGCATAAAAGTGCTCCCTGTTTGCCTGTTAAAAATAATGCTTGATAAAGAGCCTAAAAAATAGAAGGGGAAATACTAACTCTACATCTCTGCGACAGAGGAGGGAGCAGGTGAATATCACTGCTCCACAGATGAATGACCCAACTACAATATTGACAAACCATCCACAGACACTACTTTCCTTCCTCATTAATTATCATATGGTTAGTTTTAATGGGCACTTATTTAAGGGGGGAAAAAAGGACTGTGTGTGCAGTTTTGCATGTGTTTTCATTAACACTGCAGCAGTCTGTTAACCTAAAGCAATGCTCTAATACACAAAAGCCTGTCCAACTGAGCTGGAAAACAGTGGGTACTTATTGCTGTTTCCTTTTAGTTCTTTGAGAAGAGCATAAAGTTCATCTAAATTTTAGAGTGTTATCAGCTCAGGCTGAAGATAGAGCGGAGTGTTTTGGTAGCTGCTTCTCCATAAGAAAAGATAGAGATCCCAAGTGAGAGAATGATGTGGTAAAAGGATGAAGGTAGTGAAGATGGTGTGATCTAGAAAATAAACTTCTACCACAATATACAGCTCAAGTCAACCAAAATAAACATGGGAGTCCGCAAGATTGCTCAGTGGATAGAAATGCTTGCCAACCAGTCTGATGAGCTGAATATGTGTAGAATCCACATCGTAGAAGAAGAGAACCAGCTCCTGCAAGTTGTCCTCTCATATAGGTGTAAACACACATACCTAAAAATAAATAAAATTTATATTATAAAGTTTTATACTAAACAGGAGTAGAATGCAATAATGTGTTTTAGGAGATGTGTATGATTACTTGAAAACATTAGCCATGATCATTATATGTTCTGTCGTAAAATAAAATTAGATGAAACTCTTCTGAAAGATAAGAAAGAGGGAGATGGGGTTATTTATGAAGCTTGAATGAACTGTATGTGCTTTAGCAAAATTGGCACTTTGAATATTTAATGAACTATATATTTTAAAGAGAGATGGAAGTTGCTAGTGAAGAAAATAGGCCTGCATGTGAATATGATTTGCAGCATGAACAAAACAGAAAAAGAGATGATAGCAGATGCAAATGTATTTATTAGTTATGTTACATGGACTACCAATTCTACTGAAGCTAGTGATTGTTCATTTTGTTGAAGAATGCATTCAATGATTTTAATGAGAATGGGGACATTTTTTCAGTATCAAAAAGAAAATTTTATTCTACCAGCCCTGTTTGCAATTCTACTGACAAAATCTGCACCAATTAGGATCCCTTAACATTCCATTTAGAAAAATGTGATCATGGATGAATGTGACCTGATGATACACTACAAGATATTGTTACTACAATTAATTGTTTCAAGCATTGTTTTCTGAAACCACAGGAAATGTGAGATACCATGGCCAATCCTAAGGGGCAGTTGCTAAAGTAAACTTTGTATGATAACTTTTAATTAAGTCAAAGTTTTCCTGGAGCCCAACATAATAAAACCGATAGAAAGGTTGCCGAAATATCCTGCTATGGGGAAAACCAGTTGTGTTTAGCTGTGTTTATCAACTTAAATACCCAGATCTTCCTAAAACAGCCCATTGATAATTTGAATTATTTAGCAAGATAAACACTTTAAAAAGGCCCAGAGAGACTGAGTTTCATTTCCAGTTAACCATCTTGGTGGTTTGAAAGAAAATGGCCACTGAAGAGACTAACATTATAGGAGGTATGACTGTGTTGGTGTATGTGTGGCCCTGGTGGAGGAACTGTGTCATGAGGGTAGGATTTGAGGTCTCCTAAGTTGAAGCTATGCTCAGAGGGACTCAGCTCACTTCTTATTATCTGTCAATCAAGATGTTATAACTCCTAGCTCTTTCTCTAGCATCATGTCTGCCTGTATGCCACCATGTCCCACTATGGTGATAATGAACTAAACTTCTGAAGCTAGAAGCCAGCCCCTGTGAAATGCTTTTCTTTATAATAGTTGTCATGGTCATACTGTCTCTTTACAGCAATAAAAAAGCTAACTAAAAAAAACCATATAATTATAGATAACTTATTTTTTTCTCTAAGAGTCTTTTATCCTGACTTTTTCCCATTATAAAATGGGAATTAAAGAAAATAGAAACATAAATTACAAAGTAGTTTTAAATTTGTAAGTATAAAGGCAAAAGTGAATTATAAGCCCTTAACTATTGGAACAAATTACATTTTATTTTTTGTGTGCATTATATTGGTTTCCCAATGGTACCATTAAAAATTAACATGGACTTGGTGTCTTGCAAAAAAAAATGCGTTTTCCTATAGCTCTGACAGGCACTTACATTCTCTATCCTGCTGTCTTAACAGAATCTTTCTCCCCCCCCCCCGTGTATGTATGTATGTGTCTGTGTGTGTACTCATAAGCTCATCTGCACATATGCATTTACATCCCTGGTGGCTTCTTTTCATCCAGTAAGGGCACAAGGTACTTATGATCCCACCCTCATAACCTCATTTAATTTCAAAATCTTTATAAAGCCATTATCTTCAAATAGTCCTATTATTGCTGGTGATGATTTTAACATAAGAATTAGAAACATGATTCAATTTATAAACATGTTTATCTATTTTTTAATGGAAAAAGAAAAAAATAATTATTAATATAGAATGTGGGAAACACTGATTGCTCCCTCATATTTGATTCTATGTCCTCCACGACACTTTGAACATCAGTCTTTCTCTTATAACTGAGACTAGATTGACACATTTGGTCATTTGACTAAGTATACATGAGACTGTAAACTCTCAGTGCACGTCTCTCTACACTTATATTCTGTGCCATTGTGATTTTATCTTTGATATGAAAGTGCTGCAGGATTAAAGCAGCTTATTTGGCTGGGTCCCCATGTATAGGGAAACTTGCTGGCAAAGTGACTTAAAACTACACTGGAATTTACGTGCATTCCAATGAATCTCATTTTATTACATTATTGTGGCAAACACATCCCAAATCAATCTCTGATAGATGACATCTTGTACAATCTCTTTATCTTGAGTAAAAGTAGAAAAGGTAACATTCTTTTCCCAAGAAAATATGGGAGGAGAGTCAATTCCTTAAAAAGATTACTTTCTGTGGCAACACTTACTTCAGACTTTCAGACTGGTTGTCTGAACAACATATTAATCTCTGATGATTGACACTGAGAAAAATTCATAGACAAAGACAATAATGCAAATAGTCAAAGCAATCAGATGCATATCAGCTTAATTATCATAATGGACACAAGTGCAGAATGAATTCATTGAGATGATTGTATTCATGTGGAGGTGTTCACCCTTATCAATTTCTCATATTTGTATATACAGGTGATATGAATAAAATGTAGTAATTCAATCTGAAGATATCTTGATGCCTATAGATATACCAGAAAAAAACTAATTTCCAAAATAAAATGCTCATATACTTGTAAAACATCAATTCAATAGCTACTAAATGTATTTATTACATTGTCATTAAAGATAGGGACTTTGTTATAAATGCTATCTCTGATGTTTATAGCTGCAACTTCTTAGCTTGTACACCAGAATTCTAAGTCACATTTCCCACTTAGTTAAAAAGGAAAGTAAGCTGAAGTAAGCATTGTCCTAGTAAGATTATCATACCACTTTTAATCTATGTAATTTTTCTCCTCTCTTGCCATCTGCACCAAAACTATATATTAGGAACTGTATTTGCTGATGTATAGAGAAAATACTGAAAACAATGCATACACAGGAAATTTCACATGTCAGATGCTCATGTATACTTACAGAAAAAAGACAGATATGGTGGAAATAGTTAAACCTTCAGTCCTTAGACATGCAAAAAGCTAAATGCTTCAGTGCTTAGACAGGGACTGACTAATGAATCACAGGATGGAATCTTCAAGCATAACAAATTCAAAGAGAATCCTGTAACAAGTGTCTTTGTTTTGTTTGGGGATTTCAGCACTAAATAAAACATCAGAGAATGCCTTCCTTGCTTTAGAAATGGAACGTCTCAACTGAAATAAACGATAAAGTACAATACTTTCTCTATAGTTAAGAGAACATCAATAAATAAGTTCAGCAAGTAAACAATCTCTGTGCTCCTTGCGACTAAAATTCATAATAAAAAATTCTGGACTGTTGTGAACTAATTCAGTGACTGTGCATAGTGTTGGCTTTCCAGACAGGTTTTGTTCCTGATGGATTTTTCTAAGATTTCATTCTAATGTAACCTCCTTTTCTATTTCTGACATCTGACTGCAAAAGGTGCACTGAGTCCTATAGCTACATTACAGTTACAGAGATGTGCAAAAAGGAGAAGTTGTCCATTGTGAATAATGTTACAGTATTTCAGAGGGGCAGCAGCTCTGTGAACTTCAGCACTTTCTGAGGAATGATGTCCAGTAAATATATGAGCCTTGTTCCACCTCTGTATGTTTCACTCAATCAAGCAGCTTGGATCCGACAAGGACAACACACTCTATCCAAAGATTCTCCTCTCTTAGAATTTTCACTTCTAGGTAAAAAAGCCTAAAGCAGGAAATACTTTTTCCCTTATTTTTTTATTGCACAATATAATGATGAAGGGTAATTTTTTGTTTGTTTTTGTTTTGTTTTTTGTTCTGTTCTTAAATTGTTAACATTCCCACTGACTGTTTTAGTTTCCTTTGGAAGTCAGTTTCAATGACAATTTCTAGTAGATGTGCTATTGCTCCTCAATGCTGGGAATTGTCATTTTTTATAGGCACATCCTGTTTTCAGTAATTGAATGTACCACTAAGGAGTAAAACAAAAGATGAAACACTCTTCAAAGGAAGACAAATGGAATTAATATTCCAGTTGGGCAATTACAACCCCACAGCCAAAAAGAACGCCTTTTCTGTGCAGACCTAGATTGTTGTGCAATATGGCTCTGTTACACTCACAGTCAACTTCCTTAAACACCACAGGAGAATGCTTTGCAAGTTTGGGTTAAAATAATTTCTTCCAATGTTCATAGTGGCTAGGTTGTTGACTGCTTCGCAATTGTCTAGCACAATACAGCAAATGAACAATTTTTTTTCTCAGTATTTTTGTCATTCTACTGTTGTTCTTGTTCAAATGTTGTTATTACTCACAAAGGAACATTTACTGTAAAGTATGGATTTAATATATAAAAATATTGACTCAGGAGTCACACAGCCCATCTTCAAACCTTCATAAAGCCACCTAGTAAGACTTTAGATACATTTTCTTAATCTTTATGTTTCAATTTCTACTATGTAGAACACCAATGATTGCCATCTCTGTGTACATATAGTAGTATTTCATATTTACTGAAGTGTTAATGTCTATTAGGTATATGTATAAATATGATTAGCCACCTGAAATAGTATTTGGCAAAACAAACAAACAAACAAACAAAAACTGAATACTCAATGAAGATTAATAGGAATAATTGCTGTCACTAGATCTGGTAACATTTCTAAAAATAAGAACAGATGTAGTAGAGTCCTGAGTAATTTCTTGTAATTTCATTTAGATAATTTTCTTTTTATTATTTAAAAAATCAAATTTAAATAATTTTTACCAACTATTCTTCTCCTATGAAGGAGATTTCAAAGGTATTATTTTAGTCCTCATAAAAAGAAAATATAAGTTTCTCCCCAGGAAAATAAAGTCTATATTACATAATTACAAAACATTGATTATAATACATAAAAAATTAAAAAATGAGAGGTTCATTAAAATATTTAACACATGCTATCAATTTTCTTCTTTGTTATGAATGTAAATTTATATTCATGAGCAAGATGTCCTTTAGGATTAAGAATTAATGTCTAGTATCCAAAAGATTTAAAGAATATGAGAAATTAGATATCAACAAACCAAATCATGCAAATAAAAAATGAGGTATAGATCTAAAAACAGAATTCTCAACAGAAGAATTTCAAATGACTGAGAAACACTTACATGTTCAAAATTCGTAGCTGTCAGGAAAATGCAAATCAAAACAACTCTGAAATATTATATTACACCTGTTAGAATGGCTGAGATCAAAAATACAAGTGATCGCTTATGCTGGAAGGAATGTGGAGCAAGGGGAGCACTCCTTCACTGCTGGTGAGAGTACAAACTTATACAGCCACTTTGGAAATCAATATGGTAGTTTCTCAGAAACTTGGAAATCAATCTATCTCAAGATCCAGCTATACCACTTATGTGCATATACTCAAAGATTGTTCCATCCTAACACAAGAACACTTTCTCAACTGTATTCATAGCAGCTTTATTTATACTAGCTAGAAACTGAAAATTACCTAGATGTTTCTCAGCCAAATAATGGAAATAGGATAGGTTGTACATTTACACAATGGGGTATTACTCAGCAGTAAAATAAATAACACCATGAAATTTTCAGATAAATAGATGGAAGTAGATAACCCAAACCCAGGGAGATAAACATGGTATGTATTTATGTATAAATGGACATTAGCTCTAAAGTAAAGGGTAATTATGCTATAATCCACAGACCCAGAAAGGCTAAGTAACAAGGGGAAACACATGGATCTCTATCAGAAGGAGGTGGGATTTGGAAGGATCATGTAGGGGGATGAAGGGAGAAAGTATTGGGAAAATGGCTGGAATAAGGGACCATTTAGGAGTGAAGTAGCAACCTAATGTAACCAAAACTCCCAAGATTCCATGAGGGTGAGTCCTAGTAATAAGGGATAAGGAGCTTGAACCATCCATCTTCCATATCCAAAAAGGGTTTCCACTGGAGTGATTTGGACACCAATCCAGCCACAAAACCATCTACCTACAATTTGTCCTGCCTATAAGAACTTATAGAAATGGCCAGCTTAGGCCCATGCCACAAGAGGGAGCCTACCCTGACACTACATGGAGGGCCCCGAAACAGAGTCTAGCTACTACAGAGATCTATGAGAGAACCAAACAGAACTGGCAAAAAAGAAAAGTCAATCAAAAAATTCCTAATGATACTCTGATATACTCATATCCTGGATCCTAGAATAATTGTCATCAGGGAGGCTTCATTCAGCAACTAATAGGAGCAGATGCAGAGATTCCAGGTCAAATTAGGCAGAGCTCAGGGAATCCTGAAAAAGAAAGCAGGGAAAGTTTGTAAGAGCCAAAGGGGTCAAGGACATCACAAGAAAATGGCCAAATGAATCATTAACCAGAACTAACCAGAACTGATAGTGGCTCTAAAAGATTGAATTGAGAACCAGGGAGCCTGCATAGGTCTAACTTAGGACCCCTGCATACATGTTATACATGTATACCTTGGCATTCTTGGGAGACACTTAACAATAGAAGTAGGAGATGTTTCCAACTCTTTTTTTGTTTGTTTGTTTTGATTTATTGAGATTTATTGGGATTACTTTGAGGAATACAAGAGAGCAGTTGCTTTTAGAAGCACAAGGGAATCAAAAACACTTATTATCATGAAGCTCCAAACCAGCCTGGGTACAGCATATAAATATGGGACACTTGGAGCACACTCCACACATGTAGGCATATCTACATGTTATAGAGCATGTTATCATGCTGGATATTGAACCTGAGTCCTCTAGAAGAGCAGCCAGTGCTCTTAACTGCTTTTGTCAAATGTTCCAGAACTGCCTGGTGAGAAGAGAAGCAGATCTAATAGGCATATGTCTTTGTGTGTGTTCATATGCATCATCAATAACCAAACCCTCAACAATCATTTATTTTTATTTAAAAAAAAAAGCTTTCCAGGAGATATTTTATTGTCAGAGACCAATGTTCAGGTTTGGGAAATGACTGAGTTCAATCCCCATTAACCATACGTAAAACATCCAGATCTGGTTCACAAACATGTGATCCTAGTGTAGGAGAGGCAAAAACAGAGATTCCAGAGGGCTCCCTGGCCATCCAGTTTCATTTTAGCAGATAAATCCAGATCCATGGGCATTCCAATCTCTCCAGTTCCTGGTTACCCTGAAGATAGTCACAACATATATCTTTATCACTGTAGCTTTGTCTTTAACACTGTGCTCTAGTTTTGTGTGTGTGTGTGTGTGTGTGTGTGTGTGTGTGTGTGTGTGTGTGTGTGTGTGTACTTACTTGTGTGTTTTGGAATCTGCTAAATCCAATCTGAAATGACCACATCTAGTGACCTTTTTGTATGTTGTGAACATGGCAGAAGACACTATATGGCAGGAACGTGCTCAGGAAGAGCACCAAACTCATTCTTTAGAAGACCTTAATCTCAGAATAATGTACCTACTACAGCAAAAACACTAATATATTCAACTTGCTTCCCCACAACGATCTGGTAACAATACTATTAGACTGGAAATTGTGTTCTGACTTACAACTTGGGGGAAATATCCATACTATAGCACAAAATATATATGCTTTCTTCCCTAAAAAATATCTTAGTGCTTTGTGTTTTATCATTTTCCATGACAGAGGTTAAAAACTTGCCAAGTATAAAAATAGTGTTTCTATTTAGACTTTTCTCAAAATGAATATGTTAATGTATATGTTTATCACAAAATTATTGTTTTGTATTTGTTAAATATTGAATTGCTGTGATGTCTTAGGGTTTTTGTTTGTGGTGATAAAGCATCATGTCCAAAAAACAACTTGGAGAAGAGAGAGTTTATTCTACATAGACTTCCAGATGATAGTTCATCATTAAAGAAAGTCAAGGCAGGAAAGTAAACCAGACAGAGACTGTTTTAGAGCCATGAAGAATTGCTGCTTATTGACTTGCTCCTCATGGTTTATTCAGCCTTCTTTCTTATAGAGCCCAGGAGCACTAGGGTAGTAGCACCGGACCCATTGGGCCAAGTCCCTCCCTTATCCATCACTAATTAAGACAATTCTCTACAGGTCTGTGTACAGCTGAATATTATGGACACATTTTTTTTCATTGGAAGTTCCTTCCTCTCCAATGACTCTGGCTTGTATTAGGATGACATAAAACTATACAGCACACCTACTAAAAAAAATAATTCTTGTAGTTTAGTGAACAAAAGCAGACAAAAGATATAAATTTGAAGTAATCCTATGTTATGCAAAGGACAAGCAAGAGGGAGAATTCAAAGGTGTTTGAAGACATAGTCTCGTTTTTACTTAGCAGGGACAAAGTCCGCACTCTGAGAAGGTGACATTAAGTCAGAAGAAACAAAAGTGCATATGAACAAACTTTATACTCACTTTATTTCTCAGTGAGGGTCAAAGTTCTCTTTCTAATTAGATATTTGATCATGTGCAATTTCTTTTAGTACCCAAAATAAAACAAGGTTCCTGCGTTAATTTCCTATGTGTACTAACTTTTAAGAAAACTGTAAACTATTTTTTTTCAAGCACTGAATGTTTTATATGACCTGCTTTATTCACCAGCGTTACAATTATCAGTGGTAAATTAGATAACAAAACTAATATTTATATTCCACAAGATGCTTTCATTTTATTTTTATATATTTTAATTTTTATTCTTCTTTCTCACAATACATCCCACCACAGTTCCCCTTCCTTTAATTCTTCCAGTTTTCACACCATCTTCCCTATCTCTCAGATCCATTCTTATTACATTTCCTTTCAAAAAAGAGTCCCTTCCCAGGACATCATTCAAATACGGCATAACAAGTTACAATAAGACTAGGCACAAATCTTCATATAAAGGCTGAATGAGACAACCGAGTGGGAAGAAAACAATCTCAAGAGCAGGCAAAAGAGTCAGAAACAACACCAACCCCCACTGTAGGAGTCGCAGCAAGCTACACAACTATAATGCATAAGCAGAGGACCTAGCTTAGACCCATGCAGGCTATAATATTGGCTCTGTAGTCTCTTTGAATCTCTTTGTGCACTGCTTAATTGATTCTAAGCACTCTTTATTATTACTCAATTATTTGCCTACTGATGTAAAATATTTTATTCCTAAATACTTAAACAATTTTTAGGTACATATTTATTGGCCTTTTTTTTTTCCTTGGTGTCAATACAGTCTTCATATATTTATTATTACTTTAAAATGCATTTAATGTATTTTGGATTCAAGATTCAAGACAGAGAATTGTGCTCTGACAGTTGTAACTGTGACTCATCTACTAAGTTATTTATTAGTGTTCATTTTCTCTATTGTAATTGTAAGCTAGGAAAAAAATAAGCAAACTCAAAGAAAATTCTTTGAAAAATGTTATACTTGAAACCATCCATGACCACAATTACATGGTTCCATAGCCTGTTTTTTGTCTTATGTGTTTCCTACTTCCTGTCTTATGAGTTTCTCTGATTCACCATGAGACCAGGTACTTCATTATGTTCTCTGTAGTATCCAGTTAGGTGTGCATTCAAACATGAAAATTGCCAAATATGCAAGGACAGAAGCAGAGCATGCTGGGATAAAATATCTTGGGCCTTTAGTGTCTTTCCAAGCATGGAAACATTAAAGTTTAGATAAAATCCAATTGATCTATTTTTCTACTTTTACTCATATTTTTATGTTTCATATAAAAAGCCATTTTTATATGCTAGGCCCTGAGAATCTGTTTCTATTTTTAATGAGCCTTCTGTTTTTAGTGTAGTATTTGCATTATTTGTGCTGTTTCTAATGTGATATATAGTATGAAAAGAATACAATGTCATTTTACTTGTTTTTACCATAAATCTCGTTTTTGATAGTACATTAAATAATATTTTCCATTAATTAGCCTTTATACCCTTGTTAAAATTAAGTTGATTGAGTAGTTAACTTTTCAGATTTTAATTTTATTTCATTAGTATATATGTCTACTCTTGTGGCAATATTACATTAATTTAATTACTCTTATGGTAATTTTGGAAAGTAAAATGTATGAGTCCTCCCACTTTGAACATTTCCAAGATTACTGTCCTTTTAAGTGGTTTATTGGCTACTTTCTTTTATAAAAAAAGATCCTATTACACTGACTTCAAACTACTAAACTCATTAATTCATTCTGTTTCAGTCTACACAACTGCCAGAGATAACAGGTGTGCCAACACACACAACAAAAAGTAACATCTGCACTACATCTACTACAATTCTATAAGCTTTTTCTTTTATATAGCATGGTAGATTTTTAAAGAAGCTAAATAAGCTAGTAGGTCTTCCAAAGATTACTCTAAATCTATAATGATGTTTGTAAAGTGTTATCATCTTAAGCTTACTGAATCATCTGACCTATACACAGATGATAAACATATAAAATGAAATATTTTCTTTTTGCAATGCATTCTATTTCATAGAATATATTCTTTTACTTACCTTGTTACATATGTTTTAATTATTTTATTAACTTTTATAATATTGCAAATAAAATTATCCTACTAATTTTGTTTTTGGACATTTTACAAATTATAAAAACAAAATTGATTTAAATATTCTATTTTATATACTTGAACTCTATTGAACATGATAAAAATCTACTTGTCTATGTACTTGCATGTTCTTAAAAAAAGTACTTTGACTACTCAGCTTAAACCTCATTGTCTTAATTTGCTTAGTTCCTATGGCTAGACCCTATAATACACTGTTGAAAGAAAATGTTGGGCATATAAATTCTTACTCTATTTTAAGAGAAAAGCTTCCAGATATTCATTCTATCTATAATATTCTTTACTGGGATTTTTTGTACCTGTCATTTATTAGACTGAGGTGATCATTCCCTTATTTTGTTAAGCTTAAATTCTTTATTGGGAAAAAGTATTGTATTAAATTTTTCAAACCCTTTTCAAAATATTTTATGCATGCTATATTCAAGATGAATGTGCTCTTTTGTTAGTTACTATACTGATGTGATTTCTCACTATATTGATTGACTTTCAGATAGCAAAACAAGGTATCTTCTTGATGTATATCCTTAGCCATAACATGTTTTTCTATATGCCATATGTTCCTGATTTCTTTGTTAGTATTTGATTAATAATATTTGTATCCATAATCATAAGAAATGCTTCTCTGTACTCTTTAATTTTGAAGAAGTATTTATCTGGATTTGGCAAAATACAGGCTGCATAGAAAGAGGTATAAGTTTCTTCTCACATTGAATCATTAATTTTAAAGTGCAAAATGGTATGTTACTTCTAGAGAAAAACAAAAATTCAAAAAAATCCTGTACAGACTGCATCCTACAGAGCTTCTTTTGCTATGCCTAATCTGTCACTTTGATGTCTCTTGTTTGTAGTGGAATTATACTAGTAATGTTGTAAATATTTGTCCTGCGTATGGGTTTAATGAAAGCTGATTGGCCAAAGGCAGACAGGAAGTATGGGCAGGGTTACCAGGCTAAGAAAACTTGGGAACACCTCAAAGCAGAGACAGATGCTGTAGAGTTTCTGGAGCTGCCAGGAGCTGCAAAGGAAATGCTGATGAGAAAAGGTACCCAGCCACATGACTGAACAGGATAAGAAAGATGGGATAGTTTAAGACTAAATAGGTAGTTATATGCCTGGGCCCTAGGCCAATCAGAGTAAACATAAAAAGAATCAAGCATTTGAGGCTGTGTTAAAGTGTTAACTTTGTTTCTTATATTTTAATACATAGTGTTGTCTTTGCTTCTTCAAAGGTCTGTATTTTCTCTCTTGACCTTCTCTTTGATGAAAGGTTGTGTAGGGATGTAAAAAATTTGAAGTAAATATTTGAAGTTTTGTCTCCTCTTTTGTAATTTATTATTATGTGTGCAGAGTGTAGTCAGAATATGCAGCCTCTGAGAACTTTAATTTTTGTGTTTCTGATTTTGCAAAGTTGTTTGTCTTATTGCATATTGGTTCCCATCAATTAACTTTGAAAATGTGACATTTTCCACTGTATATTCCATAACCACATATTCACTGTTTATATTTTTTGATTCTAAGTCATTTATTTGTGTTTTATTTCTTGTCCTGAATTTTTCAAATGTACATAAAAGTAGAGAAATGAGTATAACGATTACCATGCACATCCCAGGTTCATCCAGGGACTGTATGCAATCAGCCATGTTTACTTTTCTGAAGTAAAGAATTCATGATAATTCACCTCCAAATACTCATATCCCCTTTAATAAAGAAAGGATCTTTCCCATATTATTGCCATAGCATTGTTGTAATGAGAAAATTACACTGACATGTGTGTCTTCTAAAACAATGTCTATATTCAAACCCCCATAAACCATCTAAAAATGACTTTTCAAGTAATTTTTTTGTTCAAGATAGTATGCAATGAATTGGCCAGGAATTATATTCTGGATATTTATTAATGGTTGGACACTCTTTTCATTTGATGATTACCTTTTGTTTTGTTGCAGCAGGGTCAGCCCAGGTTGGCCTTGATTTACTATGTATGTGGTCTACAATAACCTTGAATTTCTGGCCCTCCTGTTGTTACTGCCTCAGTGCTGGGATTACAAATGTACGCCACCAGGTTGAATTATTTGTGCCTGAATACAAAGGAAATGTGAAGTTGATTTTATTTTTTAACAAGTTGTCTTTTGTTTCCTAAGCTTTTATTTATATATTTACTACTTTTATTTTTAAGAATAGGCTCTGCATTGCTTCATTGCACAATATTCTAATTAATTCATACATTTAAATGTGCTTCATATTTTTTGAGGTATTTTCCAGTCCTACTTTACTTTCACTTACTTCATTAATTTTTTTAGACAGTGTCTCACTCTGTAAACCAAGCTGGCTTCTGATTACATAGATATTTACCTGCCTCTGCCTTCTATTGTTAAAATTAAAGGCATGTGCCACCACACCCAGCACTCACCTTATTCTTGCAAATATTTCCAAAAAAAATAACTCATAAAATTTCAATTAATTTGGCTTACATGAATTCATCTGTAAAGTCATTAAGGCTCAAAAATTTTTATGGTGATCTAAAATCTAAAAAAATTGTTGCTCTGATCTCTTTTATGAGTATAAAACCCATCATGTTTTCTTTTGAGGAGGTAGGCCATTTCACAGAACACTTTCTAGCATGCAAGAAGCCTTGAGTTACATCACCAGCAACAAAATAAATAAATAACATACATTTTCTATTTCTTCTTAAATGTTTCAGAGTTCGTCATTTTCTAGAAATCATCAGACTCACTTGAGTTATCAATTTCATTAGCACAAAATTTTAACAGTTGATCGTATAGCTATTTTTACTCTGACGGGTCATTAATAATATTTTTTAACTTCCAATTCTAAAACCTTGAGTCTACATTCTTCATTTCTTAGTTAGTCTTGCCATGTTTCTACAGATATGAGAATCCAGGATACTGTGAAATAATTGCCCTCAGCAGGGCTCCATAAGTAAGGCAAAATTGGTAAAGGGTGAGACCTTGTCTTCCAAAGAAAAGATGTTCTATCAGCTCCAAGGAATCCTGTCTTCAAACACCAATATTGTCCAAGATTCTCTAGTAAAAACTCTTAAGCTACTAAAAATAGCCACAAAAGTACCCAGTTTTGACATAACAGGTTAAATTAATATTTTTTATTTTTAATCTGTTGGTTTTGTCCTTTACCTTAATTGATCACCCTGGATTTCTTATTGAATAAATGTGTACAATAATGGTATTGATTTGGGTGGGATTAATACCCAGAGGTCTGGTCTACAGTTGGTGGCTCTTTGGGAAGGACTGAAAGGTTTGGATTTGAAATGGGTGTCACAGGATAATAACTTTGAGGTTTCAAAAGCATCTGGCCATCCCCAGTGGACATATTCTGCTTCCTGCTTGTGGATTAAGACATGAGATCTTAGTTGCTGCTCTTTAGATCTCCAATTCCTTTCTGCTCTGTTGACTACAACACTCTTCTTTCTCTTGGGCTGATTCAGCTCCAAGTTAGCAGCTGTCCTTGGCAGATATCTCACAGCTCTGGCATTTTTAAAATCTTTGGAGATCTCTGGCAATCAAGGATTCTCCTTCACAGCTTCACACAGTGGCCTCCATGCAGGGACATTCCTGACACACCTAGACTCAGCAGCCTTTTTGAGTCATAGGGGAAGCTTCTATAACCCCTTTCATCTATCCTTAACTCTAAAGACAGAAACACATGGCCAAAAATGCCAAGTTCTATTGCTTGCTAGGGCTGGAACATGGTCCTCTTGTTCAATTCCATATTCAATGCCTTAATGCCTAAGCTTGACTGTCCTAAAATTTGCTCTTTATACCAGGCTGGCCTTGAACTCAGAGATCTACTTGCCTGTTTCTTCAGATTGCTAATATTAAAGGTGTGTAATGGCCCTAAGTTTTTATTTAATTCTTTTATATTTATCAAAAAAATCTGTTTCACAAGCTAGAAGCTTAGAGGGGTGGAGTCACAACTCCCTTTATTTCATTTATTAATCTGTTTATCTACTTGAACACAGGTCTAGCTCCATTCTACTTCCTGGTATGACTTTTTCCCTCAATTTGTACATTTTTTTAATTTTACTTGCTCAGCTTGCTCCTTTTTATTATAAATTTTTATAAGAGTGAACATTAATAACTACATGACAGAGTAAATAGTAGGCTGTTTTGAGATTTTCTCTGCCAACATAATTAACCCAAATCTCCTCACTTTAGCCTCAGGCAGACTCTTTAGACAAGGATGAAAAGAAGCCACATTCTTCACCAAAATATAATAAGAATCTCTAGGCAACATAATAAAATATTTCTTCTTTGAAACTACCTGAGCCAGTCCCACAATTAAAATCATCCACAGCATCACTATATTCAATGTTTTTTTTAGTATGGCCCATTAAGCAAGGATTAAAACATTCCACTGCTGTCCTAATTCAAAGTTATAATTCCCCCAAACAAAAGCATAGCCATGTCTAGTACAGCAGTACCCCAGTCCCTGGTACCAAGTTCTGTCTTAGTTACAGCTCCTGTGGTGCCTCCGCATGAACCTTTCTGGCAGCTTTAGCTGACCTCAGCCTGTACAATCCGTGTACCTGTTACTAGGAAGTAGTTGTTCAGCTGCTTTTTGATGGTTGAAATCCCACCTAGGCTTGTATTTTTCTTTAGTTCTTTCTATTATAGGAATAGGATGTACTGTCTCTCATCCAACTTATGTTCATCTGATCAAACAGATGTAGAGTCTAATGTGCTATCTTATTTGGAAATCTCATTTTATATGTATCTTAAAAACTAAGAGAAGGAATATGAGGATATGCATATTCATAGCATTGGTGTGTTAACCCTCCCGTTTATCATTTGTGGTCCACTTCATTTATTCGTGTGGATTTATATGACTGGATTAAGCTTCCATCTGTAGTCACTTCCTTCATCCAATACTGCTTCACATTCACCCATCTGTTTCCTTGTATTTTACAATAAGTTAATTTCTATATGTTATAGGTCCAACAATGCTATATATATATATACATATGCATTTTTCTCAGAGACTGTTTTTCTTCATTATTTTCTGTTTTTTTCAGTATGCATAATATATTATTCTATGTTCAAGTTTTCTCATTCTTTTCCTAAAAGTTTTCTTTAAAAAATTAATTCTATAAAACATGTACAGAACAGATAAACAAATAATAGACAAGATAGACTTTATAACAATTTTGATATAATTAAAGGAAAACATTTATAATAATAATTCACTATACCAAATGAAATTTTCATTTTATTTATTGTACTTTCTAACTTTATAATTTCTTTTGGACAATAATTTTTCTCCACTGATTCAACACTTTCATTATAAGTTGCCTTCTTTTCTTTCGTGGCTACTTAATTGGTTGTTTAAAACTTTTTGCATAATATAGTTGATAGAATTTTTCTTTAACCAGTTCCATAATATACTTCTGACTTTCTGCCTCCCAACTTCACGTTCTATCTATCTATCTATCTATCTATCTATCTATCTATCTATCTATCTTCTGTCTATCGATAGATCATTTACCCCTTAATGACCTATAATATCTTACAATCTATCTATCATCTACCTATATATCTCTCAAACTAAAATAAAATAAAATTAAAATTAAAACAAACACTAAGTAGTAGAATAAAAATGTAAATGCAAAATGCCCCCCTCAAAAATCTATGGATGAATATGTTTTATATTGGCCAGCTACTCCAGGGTGTAAGGCCTGCCCAGGAGAGTGGTTTATATATCATGTGACACCAGCTTTCCTACCAGGCATCAGTTGAAAACAGCTTCTTAGTTAGTGATGGGATGTTGTGTTCACTTATTTTTCTAAATAATTTACAGTGTGTTTAAAAGTATACATAGTCTTGGGAAAGTAAAGAGAAAGTATAGCCAGTTATTTTAAAAATATAGTGTTAAAATAATAAAGTTCTTTAAAAGGGAGTTAAGTAATATAAAAATACCACATAATAATAAGAAATACTCTATTTTATTTGTTGTCTTTATTTTTGACAGCTAATGAAAAAATGATAACTGCTGAGACACATTTGGTTATGAAAACTGCTAGATTAAAACAACCTTTATATTTAAAAATATCTTTAATTCATAATCTAAGTCAAAAGATATGTTTTTTTTGGATAAACAGATTCTGCTTTTTCCACAGAAAATTAGAGGTTCTGGATTCTTTCTAGGTTAAGAAAATTCAGGTTTGGTCAAAGAAGGCCCCTTAAAAACTTCCAACGTGAGTTTATGACCCAGGTAATCTAATGTTGACTCTACTCCAGTTTCCTCTGAGCTTTGAAGTCACAATAAGTTCAAGGCTCCTGGCTGAGATGATCCAGTCTCACACAATTCTCTATTCAGGACTTAACCATAATTGTAAATTTTCTCAGGGTCCCCCAAAGATTAACAATGCTCCCAATTAGTAGAAATTAGACTAAAAACCTATGCCCACATTTTCTCCCAAAATGAGATATAAATATTTATCATTTTAGGAAAGTGGCTTAAAAGCTGTAATGAATAATTGTCAGGAAAAAGCTAAACATAGGAGAGTAGAGTCTGAGAACTTCCAAAAAGAAAAAGGAGGGATAAAAAACCATAGGATAAAAGGGTAAATTATTAGATTTACTTTAATTCAAAAAAACAATTATTAATCTTATATATTTGCACTAGTAAGAATTTTTGTTTATTGATACAAATTTAAAGTTAATTTTGCTATACTATATGTATATTTATACTGTTGTTTAGAAACTAAGTTTATGCAGCTCATTTATAAATGTAATGAATAATTAAAGATACAGATTAATAGTCATCTATAATAGTCAAACTTTTAGTCATGTCACTTAGGTATAACTATAGAAAGATTTATTTCAGATAGATAGGTAATCTTCAAAAACTTCAAAGACCTACAAAATATGGTGTCTATTAATTTAATATTCTATGGCTTTTCGTGATAGTGAGACACATCAGCTCCTGACAGCACCAATCTACTTCAGAGAAGATGATGGGGCATCAAAGAAAATTCATAAGGAGTTTACTTTCTTTGTGGCAAAAGCTAGCAATTAAGCAGCACACAAGGAAGAGTGACTGCTGAGCCTTGACAAAAGAGAGTAGGATAGTCTTTCAAATTTTCTTGTTTCTGAAAATTATCTGCCAGAAAAAAAGGTATCTGGTGGGACAGAAACTTCTGCCTCAAGATGAGTGCACATTATCTAGTTGTGGGTTTCCTTGTTGATTGCTACCCACTGAAATAAGAAGGTTTAGTGATGTACTGATCTATATGTATAGTAATATGTCCTTAGAAGTCTTTTATTTCTATGTTCCTTTACCAGAATAATAGTAGGTTTTTCCCTAATCCTCATGACTTATTTAGCCCCAAGTTCTTGGCCACTTTAGCCATGTTAAGTATGTTTTTCACAGAAAGGGCCTTAAATCCAATTAAAAAGTGATTGATTACTACCATACTATTTGTGACACCATTGTACCATTTTATGGGCAAGATGCTGTTGTAGACTGAGAGTTTGTAACTGTGTGATATTGATGATAATTTTTCTCCTCTGATAGCATGCAAAGTACCTTCCATCACCATGAAGTATCAATAGAAATGAATTTATAAGTTTGACATCAGCTCAATTTCTCCACTTTTAGTGATTTAAGTGAGTGATGTGTTTAGTAATATGGTATTACCATCAGGTTGTGGAGAGTAATTAATAGTCTTGGCAATAACCTGTGATATTTGGGTGTAGAAATATCTATAAGATCTCTTTGGCCAACTACTCAACAAGATGTAACACGTTACTGGCAATGGAAATTTCACGTGTTTTAATGAAGATTTCATTTAGTTATTTGAACATACTTATAGCAGATACTTTGAAGGGCTTATTTATTATAGCCAGTTTCTGGTTTATCTTATTCAATTTCTTTTATATACATTTATTCTAGCTTTGGTTTATCATTTAACATTTCTTTCATGTTTCATATTTGTGCTGGCAACTGAACACTTTAGTTCATAAATTGCAGCAATCCTGTTTCTTTTCTCTTCCCTTCCAGGCTTGTTGTTATTTTCTTTTTTGTTCTTCATCTAGCTGTGTTATAAAAGTGAAGTCTATACAAAGTTGATTTTCATAGGCAAATCCATTCAAATTTAAGCTTTTTATTTATTTATTAGCATCTATTTCTACATAAAAGACACATTTGTATTGAAATTTCTTTAAAAAGATACAGCATTGAAACTATCTTAAAGTGAGAAACTTGATAAACACGGCTTCAAATTTAACAATTGTTGTAGTTAGTTTGTTCTTATGTGGGCATATTAAATAATGAAAATAACTGTTCTCAGTGTCTCTTTTCTCTAAAATACATCGAACACAAAAAATAAATTCTAAATCACCTCAAGCCAAGTTAGGCTCAGCTACAGATGAGGAAACCTCACTAGGTCACAGTTAATGCCCACAGATGCACTATGGCCACCACAAATACCTGCTAAGCAACCCTTCTACATCAAACCAGAAGTTTTTGTTTGTTTGTTTGTTTGTTTGTTTTGTGTGTGTGTTTTAAATCACTTTATTCACCCATCATCTTTCAATGAAATAAAAATGCTTTTATTTAAAGTCCACTAATGAGTGATCACATCCCCTGCTTATCCTTCTGGGTTTGTGATACCTCCCACAGGAGGATATTCTCCAAATCCATCCATTTGCCTGTGTTCAAGATTTTTTCATCTTTAGAAAGGTTATTCCCACGTGATTTTCATTTATTTCCAACAAAATAGCTACTTTATACTTTAGCCTGTATTTTCCTTTAATCTAGAAATTGTGTATCAATTGCTCTAAATAAAATGTCCACTAGTTGGGGCACATTTTTATGCCTGATTTTTTCCCTTGTGTTGCAAATAATATTAATTTATTTTAGAGATGAATCCTAGTTCTCTGCTACTTACTTTACCAATGGAGAAAATATTTAGTCAAATATTTGCTACAATAGACAAGGGTATTGGGGCTTAGGAAGCTGCATCTCAAATATGGAAATTGACCATCAAATTTGTCACCCAAACAACAGCAAATCAAAGGAAGTGCTTTTTCTCAGGTTATCTTTTCTACAAACACAACTTCCAAGACAGAATCTCTCACATCAGAGGGTGCGGAAGAAACTCAAATATCTTCTACCTCTTGGCCATACTCATCGGATTTTTAAAACAAGCAACCAGTACTGATAAAGAAATAATAATAATAAACCAGAACTCTGAGGGAAACAGCCTACAAATGAAGGAAGATTGTCTCTGTGTTCCTGCCAATACTAGGCTGAAAACGCCTTTTCCAACTGACCTGAGAATAGGAAGGACATTAGTCTTGGTTTATAAATCATGGGATGTTGTAGTTCTCATTAGGTAATAATAGGTTTTCATGACACTTTCTATTTGTTGCATTAAATTTTCTGAAATATTAAATTCTTGTTTTCATTTCCAGCTTTGCCAGTCTAATTTGTGTAGTAAATACTTTTCATGTTGTTGTGGCCAGATATCTGAGCTGAAGCACCTTAAGGAGAGGAGGCTTATTTCAGGTTATATGGTAAGAATAAGACAGTCTTCTTTAATAGGAATACTGGACAGTAGAAGCATGAAGCCACCTTCTCATATTATGTCTACACTGAAGGAGCAGAGAAGATAAATGATGCAAAGTAGTTTCCTCTGTCCTTTTTATTGACTCTGGCACTCAAGCCCATTGGACAGTGCCACTTATATCCTATGCCTTCCCTTGTCAGCCAATTCTTTTTAGGTACACCCTTACAACCACACACAGAGTGTGTTTCCTGAGTGAATCTAAATCTTGCAAGGTTGACAACTAAGATTAACTGTCACAGTTGGGAATGGGTGATACAGAGTCCTCACACAGTCATGCTAACAGAAGGATGCTATTTCTGCTTGACTTCAAAGTATACATTAAAATCCTGTAATGGAGTTACACCTGCTTCACTCAAACATGAGTATGCTTGTGAGGTATATCTAAGCTATTGTAGATAACAATGATTGCTCTCTCTGTGTGTAATGCTATGATTATATCACAGTTAGCAACTGTTCCCTTTGATACTTGTTGCTTCATTCTTCAGATTGTAGCTATTAAAATGCAACTCTTCCACAATTCTTTCCCATATTTGAAGACTGTAAATATCATTCATTAATATTATCCTTTGACTGGAACTTAAGGGCCATTGACTATGCTTTATTATCATTTCCAAATTCTCTAGAATGTAGTTCCAACAAAGTTCCTCACCTGCAATAAATGGGTATCTTAAGTATGTCATGGCCTGGGTAACATACAGGCTTGTCTGGTTATTTCAGTTTTAATTCTTCTAGTTGTAGTGAAATGTTTATTTTATTGCTGCTCTTTTTGTCTCCTTAATAACTAAAGGTGCTAATTATCTTTTATTGATTGAACAAATTACCACATTTTATTTTGGCAACATTTTTTAAATTAAATCTTTATATATCAGATATATATCTTATAAGTACCTCTCTAGCATTGTTTTTTGTCTTAAATTTTAAGTAATATTTTTATGAACAAAAATATTTATGTAAATTAAATCAAGCATGACTTTCTTTTGGCTAATTTTTAAGTTTAGTTTTAAAATGTATTTTAATATTTATGTTTGTAATATATAAATATATATGAATACCTTGTGAGTAATTTTCCTGGAAACAATAATTTTCTTTTTACATTCATAATTATCAGCTATCTTAAATATCTATTTACATAAAATATTTTATGCCTTTTTTTCTATATAATCTATAATTTGACTTAAATTACTTCTTAAAGCTACCATCTTGCTCCAATTATCATAAAAGATGAAGGCTACTATGATCGAGAGAAGATTTGAGTTTATCTTCTAAAAGTTCATGTGTTTGAACCTTGTTACCCTGTGTAAGGATACTGAGAAATGATAGAATGTTAATAATACGGGTTCTAGTAGGAAGCAATGAGTTCACTGGGAGAACTACCTCTGGAAAGACTGAAGGAGCCCTCACTTGGTCCTAATTACTCCTTACAAGAAAATGATTGTAAAATGGCAAAGTTTACTTTCAGCTTCTTATCCCACCATATCCTCCCTCTCTCTCTCTCTCTCTCTCTCTCTCTCTCTCTCTCTCTCTCTCTCTCTCTCTCTCTTCCCCCCCCCCATCTCTATATAGTTGTAAGCATCTCATACACTCTTCTGTACCGGAATGCACCAAGCACACATATGGCATATAGCCATACATGTAGGCAAAACACCCAGAAGACAAGAAAATAAAAACATTAAATCACATAGCATCTCACACTATCATATTACAAAGTACTTTGGAAGCCTGTAGTGGTTAAGATAGTATAAATATCGATAAATATATAAAAGTGACTAAGAATTCAGACATTGGCTATGTGGCAGTCTGTTTACTTAAGACAGCAAATTGTAAATGGAAAAGTTTTATTTAGTTCACAATATTGGGAGTAGTTTATCCAAACTGTACCACATCCATTCCTGCATGTACTTTCCAGTATTTCAGCACATCATGGGGGATGACATGGTATGAGCACTGGAATTCAGTCTGGGTTTTCTGGAAAAGTAGCCACTGTTCATCATCATAAGCTATTTGTCCAACCAATATCATCCTTGTTTCTAAGATTGGTGTTCCTACTTCTACTTCAGATTTCCACATAAATCTACAATGTTTCTTAAAAGTATTCATGCACATACATGGACACAAACAAAGTTTTATAAATGGGACAAAAATATTAAATCAGATAGTCATTTGCAACTCATAAATTAAAAACAATCCAAATAAAAATACTTTAGGGAGATACAGTTGAGAAAATGCTATCAGTTAAAAAGAACTATTTTAGTTTGGTGGTCTTAAACGTAGAGTGATGTTGAAGATTAGTGTAAAATAATCAATGGACTGCTTTTTGTTTCCTCATATTTAAGCCTTATGTAGCATAAAGAACTTCAGATCACTTCTGTCCTGAAGCATCATAAGTAATGACTTAGCATGTTGTGCATGTAACTGATTTACATGTTAAGAAGTAACCATCAGCCACTGGAACCTGTAATTGTCCTTTGTTATTCTGTGCATACATGTCTTATTTCTCCGGTTCTCTAAGAAAAAATAGCCTGGAAGATTCTTTTCATTCTTCATGGCTAAGTAACTTAATTTTCAATAAAAATCCTCAAAATCTTGAAATGTTCAATAAGTGCATTTAGATATACTGCCCATTGGCAGTTATCAATTTTGGAATTTCCCCCAGCAGGTGTTGGTGGCCTCAGCAGAACAGACTTCTTCGCAACTGATTGCATTGTCTCTTTTATTCTTTCTTGGAGTAGTAGTTTGTTAAGAGAAGAACCCAGGCATGGGGCAATGGATCCTATTAAAGTCTTTAAAGAGGCTTCAGCAAAGTAAGAATGCAGAAGGTAGTGCTCGGGTGATATACTTTTGGTTTTCCTCATACCTATACAACATTCGAACCGTACGCTAAAGGATGCTAACCGCAAAACAGACATATTGTGATTATCTGTAAACATTAGAGGATTGGGTATCGAGCTGTACTGCCTCCACCAGGACTCCAAGTCGTCAACACGTAAGTATATTAGAAGCTGACACACTCAGCAGACTTTGCTGAATCGCTGGCAGCGCCAACATCTGATCGATATGCATGTTCACCAGCCAAGCTGACTAGTACATCTGTTCTGTGAAGAAACATACATTCTGCCTGTAGTACAATCAGTGTAATTAAAAATTAACATGCATTAATTGTTCGAGCTGATGTAAACAGCTGATGTTCCACTTAGCACTGTCTTCTGTACATATCATTAGGCAAAGCCAAATATTGTTAAGTAAACAGGCAGAGCTTACAAAAAGCAGAGAAATAAGAAACTAATTCCAACTAAATAAACTGACACTGTATTATAAATCAAATTAAAATGATTAAGCAGAGCTAGATTAAGCTCTGGATCTTCAGAGAAAAACAATTATAAAAGTCGAAAATAATTATTGTAATCTTATTTTGGTGAATAAGCCTAAAGCTCAGCCTAAAATAGAGGTGCAAGCATGCTTGATTCAATAAGACTTCAGGAGAGTAGAAGAGGCCTCTAGGAAATGATTCAGAATTGATTGACAGTTGAAATACACCATGGGATAGTATCATTCACTGCTAGGACAGTCGCTGTCCTCTCACGGGAAACCCGAATCTGCCGTTTGTATTAAAGTGGTCTATTCTCTTCTGCATGCATGCATAGAACTGCAGTGGGAATTTCATACTTCATCCTAAAAAGATACACACTTTCCAACTCTGTTAGTCTTCCTCTCTCTCCACCTTAGCTCTCTTTCCCTTCCTCCCTCCTTCCCTCTCATGTCATAGCAAAATTATTTCTCCTTCTCATTTCACAGCTAAAAAAAAAAAAAAAAAAAACCCAATTTGTGAATTTGTGCTGCTATGAGGCAGCTCCCAGGACAGCCAAAGCTAGTTGTGTAGTTACAGATGGCCTGGGGCACTCAACTGCTTAGGGCCCGAGGCTCTTCCTCCAGGAATAAAGCTGTCCCTAGAAGTGACTGGCCTACCACTAACAAGTCCAATGTAAATCTTGATTTCAAGTTAATTTCTAAGGCATCAAGTTTTAAGATACTTTTTAAAGGGAAGAAAGGAAAGCTCAATAAATGTTTCAGAAAGAGTCCCTCCCTGAATCAATTTAATTAGCTATTCACTAGTTTGGCCTACCTCATCTCATCGCCTTTCTTGGGCTTTTGTCACTACTACTAAGTCAATTAAAAGTTTCTTTACCTCATTGACAGGAAATACAGAGGCTTCAGTGCAACAGCATAGTGATGGGTTTGAAACAACACACATGTAGTGCATCCATAATCATGTAACATTTACCCAAAGTCAACGATTCCCTGCATTAAAGGATGCTATACATGGATAAAAAGTGAGACTTTATTCATAATAAAAATAAAATAAAATAAAAAAGGAAAGAAAATGTCAAAAGTCCTAAATTTAAACATACCTTGAAATCACTTATTTAGTGATCAAAAATAATTCTAAGGTGTCTGTAATTGCAAATTGACAAATTATGACAGGTGAACTTCATCATTATTTTCCTTAGTACAATTACTCCTTACTCAAATTAAAAAAAAGAGAGAAAAGAAAAGAAAAAGAAATGCTGAATCTTGCCGGGTAGTGGTGGTACACATCAAGAATCCCAGCACTTGGCAGACAGAGGCAGGTGGATCTCTGTGACTTCAAGTCTGATCTGGTCTGCAGAGCAAGTTCCAAGACAGTCTCCAAAGCTACACAGAGAAACTGTGTCTTGAAAAAACAAAACAAAGCAAAAAAGAAATACCAAATCTATTCCTAATGACAGTATCAGGTGTGTTAAGAATCACAGAAGTCCACTATGAACTATGAGGTAAATAAGTGGCAGAACTCAGAGCTAGCTCACTGATAAGCCTCTGCATTTAGTTTGCCTCTCAGAAATCATAGTTAATCTGCATGTTTTAAATACAAAGTTTAATGAGTTGGTAGTTACAGAATAGTGCTTTGGAGATTAAATTTAATTTGTTACTACTCCCAGCTTGATAGCTATGAGAAAATGCATCTCTCACTACATTTCAGATTGTTTTCTCTCCTGATTTCTACAAAGCTCTTTGTGATAACATTTTAGAAAATCACTTTTTTTTCTTTATTGTAGTATCAGATTAGGCTGTGTTTCATATATGAATGTGCCCCAAAGAGATGGCATTCTTAGCAACTGATTTGCAGAATATTAATAGTTTAATAGTGAGAGATGCATTTGATTGGTCAAAAATCTTGCTACTTAGCTATTAAAACTCCAGTGAAAAAACTGACATACACATTTACTTGATAGAGAATAAAACTAGTATTTATCTCACAGTTAATCATATTCAATTTTATTTACCTCCTGGAAAATAAAACATAACTAACTTTGGATGTTTCTATCATGTTACTAAATGTGGACTTTTTTCTTATTATAGGACAATTTAAATACTCACCAACATCATCAGACACCATTTCATGTGACTTCTATTTGGGATTCTCACTATCTATGAGTAATGGAATAAATGTAGAGTACCTGGGGAGAAAGGTCTCTGGAGAGATCAGATTCCCCAGGAGTCATGGAGATGTAAGTAAGTGCAAAGTTTGTTTCTTCATTGTTTATACACTAGGTTTTTAGTAACTGCTAGTGTTTGAATATGAAATGATCGTATAAACACCCAGATGTTAAGCGAAGTGTACTGTAAGAAGGTGGTAGAGAAAGTAGATTGGAATAATTTACTGAAGCCTGACCCTTTCTTCTCTTTCTTGCTTGATTCTTGACTTCCATGAGATTTTTAAATTGATTGGTTTATCAATTCCAACACAGACTACTCTCTTTGCTTTAGGCTGGAAGGTTGTGAGGACAAACAACTACAGACAGAAATTGCTTCTGAAACAGTAAACCAAAACCAAAACTTTTAACCTTTATAAGTTGATTCTCTTGGGTTTCATGTCATAGACTTCAGGTAAAGTATTCCCAGTAAGAGTCAGAAGGGTCTCTAATGCTAATAAATTTTCTCAGTACCCCGAGAATCTAGAGTCTTTAGTTCAGAATATCAGCAAAGTAATTAAACTCAGGTTGCCCAAAGAGAAAAGCACAGTAACATGTACATACTCAGAACTGTGTCTGAAAACAAACATTGATGTTGTTGTTTAATTCTCGCTCTTCTGTCATCCCACCAAAAATTTATTTAATTTATTAAGGAAGTATAAAAGTGACCAGGTATAATTAAGTATACCTAAAATCTCAAGAGACAGGAAGCTGAGAAAGAAGAGTCATGAGTTCATGGCTAGACAATTCTACATGTAACAGAAAGAGAGAAAGAGAAAATATAAAAGAAAATGGGAGAGAGAAAGAAGAATACAAGAAAGAGAAAGGAAAGAAAGAAAGAGGGAAGAATTTAAACAAGGCTGGAAAGAAGAAAGAGAGGAAAAGAGGAAAGATAGAAGGAAGGGGAGGAGGATGGGAAGGAGAAAGGGTCGAGCAAAGTTACCTGGAATCTTGTAGTGTCTCTTAAGTTGCGATATCCTCAATGTCCTGCATTGTAGGAATAAAAACATCATTTTCAAGCTTCTTTCTCTAAGCTTGTAGCCTCTTCCAAGTGGATAGTTTCTGTTTTGTTTCATAGACTATGATTAATTCACTAAATAGAAAATATTTCTGTTTTGTTTCATAGACTATGATTAATTCACTAAATAGAAAATTCACTAAATAGACCTTAAGATAGTAGCTGTTAAACTTCCAAAATCATCCCCATGCCTTTAATCTCTTCATATGGAAAAGAAAGGTCCTTCCTTGGTCAAAGGGCCTCTCTTGGCTTCTGTGTCCCACCATTTTGAAGTGTCAGTGTCGGAGAATTCACCTATGACATCAGTGCTCTTGGTTCTCAAACCTGCACACTTCTTGCAAATGTTTATACAATAATTTCTCAGTTTTCACCTCGATTCCTAAACATGGCTTTGCATGCTCCAAGGGGAAAATACCTAAAAGAATAAGTTTACAAGAAAATATGTGTTAGGAGAACAAGCTTACAAAGAAGTAGCAGAAGGAGAGGAGACCTTCAGGCTATGACGAAAATCCCTGTGAAGGTGTCCATGGCAGAGACGTTCATATTAGGGACAGTCTTGGGTAGGTGTTTATTTCAACCAGGACAGTAGAAAGACATGGACCCATTGTTGTCCCATTACAAAGAATCAGGTATTACCACCAGTATGACTCACTATATTAGCTGTTGTGAGATATTAATACACTGTGTGAAGATACATTGTTGTGATTGCTTTAATGAAGAGATGAATGGCCAATAACTAGGCAGGAGGTGTAGAGAGAGGAAGAGAAAGAATAAAGAGGCAGGTGAAATCAAGTAACACTGAAAGGGAACAGGAGATGCAAGATGGAAAAGATAATGCCAAATGACAGGATGTAGGTTAATATAAACAGATTAATAAGTTATAAAGGCTGATTAGGAACAAGCATGAACTGTAAACCGAGCTTTCATAATTAGTAAGAACTCTCCATTTTATTATTTGGAAGTTGGATGACAGGACAGAGAAAGACTTTATATTTAGTTGATATATGCACAGACAAAGGAAATATGACTTCTTCCCCAATGTGAACCCAGAGGCACAAATATGGAGCCATTATATAGTAGGATTCTGAGTCTGAGAATCCCTTGGCAATGTACCTACCTTCCTAAAATTCATCTTCTGTTATCCACCATTATTTAAATGAAGGTCATTTAGTTCATTGATGCTAAAACGAACTCTGTTTAGTCTTCAACTTTCATTTTCTTTCTCTTGCATCTAAGTCACTCCTTATGTTATTTTTTCCTGATTTCTGTCAGTACTTCCACAATTTCCCTCTTAAATTTCCACTTTTTTTGTCAGATGTGTCCTATGAGAATCATACTTAACATTCACTTTCTATTGTTTCTAAGATTAGAAATATGATTATTGTATACCACACTTAACATACGTGATAAAGTTTAGGTTTACCTCTGGTTTTATATCCTGTAAGAGAATTCTATATTTTGAAATATCACCATCTGTAATGTACTAAATTAGCACTACGCTTACCATTCTGCCCTGTAAGTATCACAGATTCATCCCTTCTCCTCTGCACAACTTATAAAAACTTCAAGCCATCTCCTTTCATACTTGAATTATCATGAAACCACCTATATCACTTTCATTGTCATAAATTTTCAGATTACATACTGAGTGGCCTTGTTACAAATTAAATCTGA
The DNA here is from genome assembly GCA_004025045.1 of Sigmodon hispidus. NCBI lineage: Eukaryota > Metazoa > Chordata > Mammalia > Rodentia > Cricetidae > Sigmodon > Sigmodon hispidus. The sequence goes on from PVIH01000753.1 coordinate 114,968, forward strand.
TGAAAATTTGCTTTAAAAATGTTATAAAGTTCAACTTTCTTCATTGTTCACAGAAGGCATTTAGTACCTACCTCCTGCCTCCTCATGAATCTTACTTTGATACCTAGACTCTATTCAAGAGTCGACCCTCTATAAAATGTTCATTTTTCTTCTGGATCTTCAGTAGTTTCTTCTTATCAAAGAAGTCTTGATCACAAGTCTTATTCATTCCTAATTGACAACTTAAGAAACCATCACCAAACCTTCAAATTAGATTTACTTCATGGTCTGAGAATGTTTTATTCTATTTTACTCTATTACCAGAAATAGTCAGTACCTGGCTTCATCTGCTGGCTCAAGACTTTAAAAATATTGAAAATCATGTCTTCCTCAGCTATTCTTCTCATTTCTCCTCCAACTAACCTTTCAACACTAGTGCTATATAATAAAATGCTCTAAATAGTTCGAACCATTATTTCAGAGACACTGTCTTTTCTTTTCTATTCTTCATTTCTTGTGTATCCAAACATTTAATCTGGAAATCAAGTCATCTAAATCAAAGCCCTCCTACACTATAACTATCTGTGACAAATTGAAAGTAACTCTCTAGCTCACAGGTTCTTTATGTGTACTATGAATTAAGTTTTCCCAAGGGAAACACAGGATTCCAGAACAGTTTTAACATCTGCCCTGTCTAATTCCAAAATATGTTACTAGTTTGCTTATGAGGTGATGTAGGTAGGTGATCAAGGTACAAAATAATAGCAACCAATTTTATTCAATGTGTCATAGTAGAACTTCCTCTTCAAGTGTTCTTCCTTTATTAATTCAATACTTTGAAAAAATTTATAAGGTGCTATCATCAGGCTATATATGTCCTTGTGTCTTCAGTCTCAGATCCTAACTTTTCTCTGTAATCCAGTTTTCAGCTAGCTGCATTCCAGAGGTGCTGATGGCCTATTCTTCAACATTTTCTGTGGCTAAGATGACAATACATATGTACACTGAAGTTTGTAAAGAATAAGTTACTCTTCTTAAATTGACAAGCTTTATTTAATGCTTTCAGACATTATTATGGCAATTACTAGATACTTGTATGGCAATTAATAGATACTTGCCTCTTTATTCTGGTTTGGTCCATGAAGAATTCACCTCTCCTCATAATTATTATGCCTTTTCAATTGATGTTTTCCTTTCGATATACTAATTTCTTTTTTTTCCTTTTTCTTTTTCTTTTTGTTTTTTTGTTGTTGTTTGTTTTTGTTTTTGTTTTGTTTTCAAGGTGCTACAAAACATCTGCCATTGTTTAACACCTTTGGGATTTCCTTTTGTATTTTGATCAAGTCAGGATGGGTTTTTTTGTTTTGTTTTGTTTTGGGAGGAAGTTGTTTGTTTATTTGTTTGTTTTACAAAAATGCAGCCAGAACATAACCTAATTAGTTTTAATTTGTGTTGTGTGTCTCTTGCAGATTCCTTCTTATTATGCCTTACTATCCTTCTCTTCTTTTACCATTGTATTGCTCCAATAAAATATAATGAATATTTCAGAGAAACAAACAGTTGTCTTCTTTTACCTCTACTGTAATGTCATGACCTCAAGCCAACTTTGTGCGACCTTGACTTTAAGGCAAGGAGATATTTTTCTATACACATTTACTGAAGATGACATGGAAAGTTTAGGAGTACTGGGAATAAAATGTAAGTTCTGTATCTAAAAATCTGACCCCACAAAGCACAAATCTTCTGAGATGGAGAGTATAATACCATAAGGGTGAAAAAAAAAAAAAAAAACAAGTTTGTTTTATTTGTTACCTAATTTGAGGAATTAAGAACAAATATCCTCAATATTTCTTCCTTCTGTAACCTCACCCTGTCCTTACTTCCATTGCTGCCCCAGGCAATATGGCATGAAAAGGCTCAGAGAGAAATATTCATTTGTAAAAGAAAAACAAATCATTATAGCAACACTCACTGGTCATTCTGTAGCAAATGTGCAATGTTCAGATTTTATATTTTCCTGAAATAACATGCACATTTTAGGCATGAAATTATGATTGTTTGACTGTGAAATGCTGCACCCAAACACCATGTGGCTTTTAGCAGCATATCATCATATCAAGAACTATTTTTACCCTTTGGCGATTTTTCCTGCTTTGGCTCCGAGAGCTAGTCCATACGGTATTTGTATGTGGCATCAGTGGCAAAGATTTTTTAGTAGGGAAGATTTCTTCACTTAAACAGCATCACTGTGTAGTACTATGTTCCAATGATAACAGGGGCTCCTAACAAAAAATCACAATAGCCAAATTTCAGGCTCAAGAATCAAAAAAATAATGCCATATTGTTAGTAGAGAATTAGTAAGATTAATAGATGTCTTTCTTTTCTTTAAGTTATTGAAACACCACCACACTTAGAATATCACAAGAATGACAATATGTTTTAAATGCATGCTGTGCATTCTATCCCAGTGACTCTGACTCCTGGCAGCAACGAACTTTGTCCTGCATCTCATTAGTGTAAAGCAGACAGAAACCCTTATGACTTCCATGCATTTACTGTTTTTCAGAAGCCTGGATAGAAGAAAAGAGCAACTCCTTGAACGATTTAAGCACATATTGGTCCCCTTCCAGGATGCAGACATGAAACCATATAAGAAATATTTTGAAAAGACAACCAAAATTAGTCAAACTCTTTAAACTTTCAAAATGCTTGGAGCAAAAGTCTGTTTTAGTTTTATCCAAATTAGTTTGCAGACTTAACTAGAAAGAGAAGCTATAGGAAAATATGAGCTGGCTTAACGTGTGTGTCTTGTCTATAACTACAAAGTTGGCTTTTGTTTCTTGAAGAAACAGATCTGGTTATGGGGTTTTCCAAACCTGTGATGACATAAAAATGTAGTGCATGTAATATTGAACATGGATTCTCACAGTCAAAAGTCCAATTTGCATTGGAAATAATGTTAAACTATACTAATTCACATAAAATTTTCACTGCCCTGTTTTCTCAAAGGAAATTTGTAGTGTTTTAAAGATTAACTAAATTATCATTGTTATCTACTTGCCCTGAATGCACTGCTGTTTGACTTGGTGGACAGAAGAGTCCAAAGAGTCCAATACTGCACAAATCAGACATCCACTAGGCTAAGTCATGTCCTCCTCAGCTATTCTTCTCATTTCTCCTCCAACTAGCCTTTCAACACTAGTGCTATATAATAAAATACTCTAGAATTTCCATATATAAAATAAAGTCAACTTGTCCATTTAGCCTAAATGCTGAATGTGTGATACAGAGAAATTTTATTTTCTCAGTTGACTTATTGATGAGCCAGAAGAAATAAACTCTTGAAGCCCAGTGGGGAGAAAACTGTGTTGTTGCATTCTATTTAGAACATTGTCACCCCAACAAAACAAGGAAACAGTACATTCCTTTTCTTCAATGAGCAAACAAATAAAAACAAGAAAAGGTAAATTTAGTCAAAATGAATGTTTTATATTTTTTAACTACATGAATTATTCTCCTTTCTGATAATGCTGAAGGTCCTTTTTCTGTTCATATTTTCTGAAAAAAATTATTAATCCATGTATTCTTTAAATTTTCATATAAACTGAAAATAAGAAACTATTTAAAGAAGCAAAGTATACTATATAAATATATAATATACACATAATACATTTCTTTCTAAGTAGTGCTCTCATCCAAAATAGTGTCCTAGCAGGTTGGACTTGGACTTGGTTGAAACATCTCAACTGCCTCCCCGCTTTGAGATCATAAATAGCACTAGTGATAATAAGAACTATTGGTAGGTGTTTTAGGTTTATATAAATACTAAAATCAAACAGTATTTAAATGACTAGATCTTGGAAAGTAGAGACTTACTATCCCACTGTAGAAAAAGTAAATCCAAGTCTTCAAGATGTTGGCTGGCTCACTGCTGATTACTAATCTAGTACAAGTTAGTCAGACATTTGGGGAGTTTCTCGGGCAGTGAGTTACCTGCATGTTTGCAGGTCTTGTGACTCATGCACAAAATGCTAGCCAATGAACTAGGTGACTAAACTGACTTTATTATAATAATTTTCTCTCTCCCTTCCTCTGACCACACAAATCCTTATATGGGCAAGTTGTTATTTACAATGGGGGGAGGGCTTTAGAAAAAAGATATTTGCACAATTACCAAGGCTCAGAAAAGCCTGTTTTTCCAGATAGCCAGGTGTCCCTGTCTTTGCAGAATTTGGAAGTTCCTTGCAATGCACTTCATGTTTCCTCAGGTAATGTTATATCCTCCTGAGGTCTTTGATGGAATTGAGGATTAAATAGTTATAATTATAGTTTCCCTTAGTTATAATAAAAGATAAATAAGATATAGCTTTGAACTCACAAGGATAAGAATAGAATATTTTTTAGTTTGCTAACTACAAATAAACTAGATATTGTAACTGTTATTCTCACTTGATAGCTGTGTTGTTACATATAATTTTTGATATTTTGAAATTGAAACTTTCCTTTTTAATTAGACAGAAAAGGGGAAGTGATGTGAGATGTCTTTCTGTATGCTGTGATTATTATTCATTATCAAAGGAACTGCTCTGGCCTATGGCAAAGCAGCTTACAGGCAGGTGGGAAATCCAAGCATAGATAAAAGGGAAGGAGGGTGGAGTCAGAGAAAAAAGCTGTGATCTGCAACCCAAGACAACAAGATGTAATGGAACACAGGTAAAGCCACTACCCACATGTCAAGACACAGATTAACGGAAATGGGTTTAGTTCAGTTTTAAGAGTGCACTGATAATAAGTCTGAGCCATAAGCCAAACAGGTTGTAATGAGTCTTTGTGTAGTTATTTTATGAGGCTCCAGGACCGTATGCAGATCTGGACCTTGGGTCAGAAGGGTTAGAAACCTCAGAATACACCAGTTGGCACTACTATAGCTGATTAATTTTTCTGTGGTTGTCAATCAAAGGAGCAAGAAATACCAAATGGGAAAAATGTTGAAATTTCCTTTCCTTATTTTTAGCCTGTCACGATTTCCCAAAAATAAAAAAAAAAAAAAAGAGAGAAAGAGAGAGAGAGACAGAGAATTGGACTTGAAGTTTTTCCCTTATTCTGCTTTGCACTGTGAAGAAACTTACAGTATTTCAATTGTTTACTCATTGAGCTACATGTAAAGTGTGTACTTAGGAATATTTCATACTAAGATATTCAACAGACTCTGTCTTATTTAACTTCCATGATCAGAAGAGACAAGCATTTCATTTTGGCACAATGAGGCCCATTTTATTTATTTATTTATTTTTGAAATAATTCTCTGAACTCACAGTGCCACACTGTGAGAAGAAAAGAACAATGTGTGGGTTATATTTTTGAATAAAGGAAAATCTTGTAAAATTCAAAAATGATTATGAGAAGAGAGTCAAATAAAACAATTCTTGACTTTTCTGCGTGACAACTAGTATGCAGGTATGGGGGACAGATATCTCTCATAATGGAACCATAACAGAATCTTAAACAAACAAAAAAAAAAAATGAAAGAAAGCTAGCTTCTAGATAACAAAAGAATCAAAGTTGAAATCTATTCTGTAGGAGTTTTGGTCACCAAAGCATGGGTGACTAAGTGAGAAAAACTGAAGACAATTTCTGTGAGAGGAGATACCGCTGAGGGGGAGAAAACACTTGCCAGGCAGCCTGAAAACAAGCCTGAGTTTGATGGCTGCAGCACTACAGCTGTAGCTGAGGGCCTCTATGCCCAGAGCAGGGGCATGGGGAATGTAGAAGCCTTTTAGGGGTAACTTAAGGTGCTGTGGTTATTTTGTTTGTTTGTTTTGTGGTAGTTTGTTTGGTTTTGGTATTTTTCAAATTGTTATCATCAAATAGAAATAACGTATCTGCTAGTTAGCCCCCAAATCTACTTTGTTTCCTGGAGGTTTCAAAAGGGAAAGCATCTGTTCTTTTGTAAATGCAGAACAAAGTTACCTATGTAAAATTAAATACCAAGTTCTTGCTATTACAAACAGTGCTGCTATGGACATAGTTGACCTAATTCCTTTGGAGTGTGAATGTGCATCTTTAGGGTATATGCCTAATAGTAGTATTGCTGGGTCCTTGGGGAGATTGATTCTCAGTTTTCTGAGGAACCGCCATACTGCATTCCAGAGTAGCTCTACCAGTTTACACTCCCACCAACAATGAAGGAATGTTCCCCTTGTTCCATATCCTCTCAAGTTTCTGGAGTTCTCTATATATTTTAAAGATCAGTTGTCTAACAGTTGTAGGGTTGATGAAGATCTTTTCCCACTCTGTAGGCTGTCATTTTGTCTTAATGGCTGTGTCCTTGGCCTTACAAAAACTTCTCAGTTTCAGGAGTTTCCACTTATTAATTGTTTTTAGTGTCTGTGCTACTGGTGTTATATTTAGGAAGTGGTCACTTGTGCCAATGTGTTGGAGGGTATTTCCCACTTTCTTTTCTAGCAAGTTCAGTGTTGCTAGGTTTATGTTCAGGTCTTTGATCCACTTTGAAACAACCTAAATGGCCCTCCACTGAAGATAGGATTAACAAACTGTGGTACAGCTACACAATAGAGTACTACTCAGCAAAAAAAAAAAAAAAAAAAAAAAGACATCCTAAAATTTGCAAGCAATTGGATGAATTTGGAGAATCTCCTCCTGAGTGAGGTATCACATGCCCAGAAAGATAAACACAAGATGTACTCACTCATTAGTGGACTTTAAACAAAAAGCAAAAAAATAAAATAAAATAAAAAATTAAAAAAAAAATGCAGCCTCTGAAAAGTTTTGGTCAGAAGGAACTTAAAAACTTCCTGGGATTCTCTAAGAAGAGAAAATTGAGAAGATCTCCTTAGCTAATTGAGAGCATAAGGAGTTGCAACCAAGAAGAGGTGGGAACAAATTATGAGAGAAGGGGAAGATTGAGTGAGAGGAGCAACAAGGAGGGAGAAAAAAAAAAGAGATTGAGATCTTAATAAAAGAAGCCAATCTGGGGTTGGAAAAAAAACCGGGTGCTAGGGTAACCTCTAAGAATTCACAGGATGTCCCTGCCTAGGTCTCCAATCAACAGTGAAGGTCTTACCTAGATAAGACTTCCCCTAAAATCAAATGAATAGACACCCCAGGTGCCATCATAGAACTTACATCCAATAATGAATATAAGTTAAGACAGAAACGCATGGCTGAACACTGGGCTGAGTTCCTGGTCCTACAGAGAGCAGGGGAGGAGAGTCTTTATGAACAAGGGGATAGGGCTTATGAGAAAAACTCCCACAATGATGACTGACTGGAGCTCTGGAGAGCTCAATGAATTAAGAACAGCCACTGGGGAACTTTCAAGAAAAGGCACTAGGTTCTCCAAGGATAGGCAGCTGTCGACTGACATGGGTAGTATGTGGAGCCTCCAGGGAGAGATCAGACTGTCTTTCTATGCATGAACTGGTTCTTTGGAGCCCACTCTGCCCTAAGGAACACCTAATCCAGATATGACATTACGATGACGACATTGGACCTGCCTGGAGTGGATGCTGAGTTATCCACCTTGGGAATTCTTGCCCCTTTGAGGGAGGGGATGGAAGGTGGGAGGAGGGAGACTGTAGACAGACAGGAAGGGTTTGGGAGGAGGAAGTGAAGTGAAGAAGAGCAAGGGGATACATTAAAAAGGACTTTATTTTACAAAAATAAATAAATTAATAATGATAATAATGATAAAATCAATAAAAAGAGACCAAGAAGGTCACTACTTATTCATCTCAGGAAAAATTCACCAAGATAAACTAAATACCATGTGAAATTTTTTTACTTGATGCTTTGTCCTCACCTTTATATGATAAAACTTAAGTCCAGACATATTAAATAGTTTCAGGGGGGCAGTTATGAGGTGGGGGTGGGTCCAGGTATTAACCAAGGTTCCCTGTTCTAATATCTTTCTATTTATATTTATTCTGAAAAAGTTAATACACTTACAATTAATATGTTCACGTAAGGACATCTTGCTTCACTTATTTATCCATTCTTTCTGTGTTACTTTTACCTATATATACTTCTTTCTTTCACTACAGTCCTTTTATTTTCCTCTCTCAATCTTTTTAAATATAACTTGTTTCATATGTTATTGACACTGTTAGATAGATAACTTTCGCACTAAGTTATAAACCAATAACAGAAAGCATTTCTGTTATTTTTTTTCTACCACTGTGTGCAAGTCTCTGACAGACACAATTTAAGGGAAAGAAGAATAATTTGGGCTCTTTTCATAGCATAGAAAGCATCATAACAAGAAGTTGCCGCAAACCTAGCTTGGTGCCAGAGGGTGTATGTAGCAGAATTCTCTGCATGTCACTGGCAAACCAAGAAGCCCAGCATTACAGAGAGATACCAATGCTTTATTGACTTCAAGCTTCCAATGAGTACAAAGTAAAAAGCCAGCAGTTTGTCATTTTTATCAGCGCTGACAATATGTATGTTCAATTTTTATAGTTAGAAAATCATCACTACATTGATGTTATTGACATGACTACATGCTTACTAGTAAGGCTGGCTTCAGAGCATCAGTGGGAAAAAATTAATCCTCCTTCCTCTTTCCTTACTTTAAGTAGGATATCATTACTTTATTGAACTATCAGAATCCGAAGACTGTAAAGTCAATAAAAAGTATAATGTTGAGGAAACTATAATTAAAATGTTGAGAAAAGAAATTTGTAGAAATTGCAAAGATAAAAATCTACCTATGAATTTCTTCAGATTAGGCATGATAAAATTTAACCATTTTTAAAATTTATTTATTTACTCTTTAAGGATTAAACACAATCGGCGAATTCTTAACCAAATTAAACAAAAAGAATAAAAGACCTACTTCAATAAAACTAGAAATTGAAAGGGAAGCATTATAACAGATATGAATGAAACTCCAGAAAATCATAAGGACATACATTATAAATTTGTTTCGATGAATTGAAGATTCAGAAAAAAATTGGTGAGTTTTTAGATAGCAAAATTAAACTTAAATTCAATGAATGACTTTAACAAATGCATACTTTGTAACCTTAAAATACTTGAAATACTAATATTTGTTTGATATACATTCTAAGTTTGAGTAAAGACCAATACGTACTTCTTTTTGCATGTCAGCACACTTTTTTATCCAAACACTTTTCCAAGGTTTCCAGTATAGACATATTAATATAATCATACAATGGGAACATTTACCACTTTGAAATTACTGTAGGTATTGTGAATTGTACAAAATGAATGTCTGTCAGTAGTGGATGCTGAACTAATCCATATTGGGACCTTGGGACCTCTTGCCCTTGCTGGAGGAGGAGATAAAGGGATGTGGAGAAGAGAGAATGACTGGAAGGGGTGGAAGGGTGAAGAGAGCTAGAACAAGGATATACACAGATTAAAAATATGACTTTATTCATAACAATAAAAAATAAAATAAAAAACAAAAAACAAAAAGAAATTCTTTCTTCAAAAAATAAATAAATAAATAAAACCAAATTTCTTTGAAGCTTGTGATTCCTAAATCTCAACTACTCAAGCTACTGCTCTTAGTTCTATAGCCAAAATAGACTAATTTTTTACACAAGTATACTTCTATCATATGCTATTATATATTTTAATATTTATATATTTCAATTTATAAATTTAAATATTTAATATTCCCAAACAACAGTTCATGTATAATAATTTGGAACATAAAGTAGATAATGAGCATTCTAGAACTATGAAAGTCATTTTTTACGGGATTATAAATTATACAAATATTATTTTATTCATGCTTTTGTGTTTTGTCATCCTTTCTTGAATGTCACTTGTACTAGTATGTATCACTTGTGCTAGTAACTATCAGTTACAAATTACTCAAATTTTTCTTTTATGTACATTTATCAATATCTGGAAATACCAAGTAATTCATACTTTGTAACCTTGTAACAATAACTTCTAATAATAATGTAACTTGTAACCTTGTACAATACCAAGTAATGTCAGTAAGAGCTGTTACTGACACTGGGAATTAGTAGCCAGAAATGATGCTAACAACTCGCCTATAATCATGGCAGCTAAAAATTTCAAGACTTGGAACTATACTCATCTCGAATATGATAACAGGTAAAATTGTATCTTGTAAATCAAACAAATGAGAGGAAACATTATATAGAAACATTTGTCTAATGGATTTTAATTTAATTATTGCATCTATATTAAATGATCTATAATGGCAAAAATAGAAAGTCTGTATGGTACAAAGAGAAATAACAAAGAATGTATAGTGAGCAATCAGGTAAAACCTCATGAGAAGACACCAAAGAAACAGGACCGCAAAGTTTCACAGTGTCTTGCAGTTAATGGCCACAAATTATCCTCAAGAAGTTCAGTCCACAGCCATTTTTAAGTACAAACTTTCTCAGTCCTCAAAATCATGACTCATTTCCCAGCTTGCATAACCTTTTGTGTACTCCACCATGGGCTTTGCTACCAAGAGTCCAACTGTGAAGGGTCATCTTGTTGTGTGAATTGTTACATTTGTTTCTATAAAAGATTAATGATTTCATCTTTTGTTAGGAGAATATTGGAGAGTTGTTATATTTGTTTAGGTGTTCTAGGCCTTTCCACTGTTCTTTTTCTTTTAAGTGTATGCTTGGCCAAGTGGACAAGACTGAGGCATTAGAAGTACTACTGAGTCATGAGAAGTCATGTCTGGCATGAAATAAAGACTTCATGTTACTTAAAGCAAATCCTTCCTTCTTGGTACAGCAATATCACAGGTAGATAGCAAACAGAATACATAAATTCACAAAATAAATGTATAACAAGCCAAATTTGTAACTAACTCTTAAATATTTAGCTGAGTAATTCTTGTGAATAAATGCAAATTTTAAAAGTTGGTGGAATTAGGGTATGTAACACAAAACATAGTGGATAGCTGGGCTACATTTGCCAGTTAGGTGTTTCTTCTTCTCTGTTTCTACAATATGATGCTAAAACCCTGTCTTTATTTACTGTCTTTATTTGCATAAAAATTTAATTCTATTAATTTTCCCACCCATATGAGTAACCATAATCATCTTGAATACCAATAGCAGCAATTTTTCTGATATGATTTGTTTGCTATTTATATAATATTTTCTTGTCATCTTGCTTGCTCCTTGGGCTTAACATTATGTATTTCTCATCATGCTAGCCTGTCACTTTTGACTGCCACTCCAGAGGAACAGGAGTGCATTTGGCCTTCTGGTTATTTCCCACCCTACTAGTGACTGACTTGTAAGTCAGAAGAGCTACAAATAAAATTTGTCTCCACGCTTCATGATACAGGATTGGGTACTTAGTTTACTCTAACTGGAAGATTTGTCTGTGCTATTTTTTTTCTGTCAGGGTTCTTATCTATAGATAGCCTTCTTGTCTTGAGAATTTTTCTATATTTCTGACAGTCCAGAGCACTTGTTTCAGCAGAACTTATTGATTCTCACTCTTCAGTGTCAGTTTTCAGGTTATGAATGCAGTTTTATAGATATTCATTGTTAATGAAAATTAGATAAACTGGTTCCTAAATTATTTTTTAAGTTAGGTATATGTTTGTTCTAAATTTTGATGTTTTTCTTAATTTTAATATAGAGTGCCAGCTATATAAATAGAGGATATATGTTTATTTATATATAATTTTATATATGTAATATAAATCACTCACGCTCCCACACAAACACACATACATATATATGCTCAGATATATGAGAGACTAACAAAAAGTGATATTGTTGGGAGCATGTAGAAAACACCAAAGAGATATGCAGGAAGAGTCTCAGGTAATTATAAGTATTTGGCAGAAAATTACGAGTGCAATGATAGTGAATGCAAATTTAGACAAAGGATTTAAGGAGATATCTCTGAGGATGTGATATTTATGCAAAGATCTGAATGACACAAAGGAGCCAGCTGAGATAAAATCTATTGGAAGAACATTTCAAGTAAAAGGAAGAGTTACTGAAAAGGTCAAAAGGCAGAAATAAGCTTAGTTCTGCTGGAAGTTCCTAGAAGGTCTTAAGCTTGAAAATACGTGTATGAAGCAGAATTTTAAAATATCTCTCAAGTTGCAGCAGAGAGACTTGAATGTAAACAACAGAATTCTTGGTTAATGGCTGCAGTAATCCAAGGAGGAAAGGAGAGTGACCTGAAACATAGGAAATAGAATGAATTGAATGGATCTGCAATATATTTTGAAAGTAAAGTGAACAGAATTTAAAGAAGATATGACAAAGTTGCCAATAGAAAGAAAGTAATATATGTGAATCCAAAGGTTTGAGTGGCAAAACATAGTGTTTGATCCTTTTATGTAAAAGGGAAAAGTAGAAAAGAGGTCTTGCTTTGAGGGAAATAAAAATCAAAGTTTTGCTTTGGACAGGTTTTGATGTACAAAGTCTGATATTGCTAATTTTGGCTGTTGCTTGAGTGATAAGAGACACCTAGACAGTTAATTAACAGTTAACGTTACTGTGAAGTATAGCTGGAAGTTTCTCAGTTGGGCCCAGCCCTGTTGCAGCTTATAAAATAATCATTCAGAGGCTTAATATTAAGTAATGTAGTAAATTCTGGGCTAGTTCCTCAAGCACATTACTAATAGTTCTTTTATATATATTAGCCAATAATTCTTATCTATGCTTAGCCACATGGCTTGGTACCTTTTCTCAGTCCAGCATTCTCATCTTGCTTCCTCTGTGTCTGTCAGGTGACTGCTTCTCTGCCTTTCCTCTTCCCAGAATTCTCCTAGTCTGATCACCCCATCTGTATTTCCTGCCTGGCTTCTGGCCAATCAGTGTTTTATTAAACCAATATTACTGAGAAATCTTTACAGTGTACAAGAGCAATATTCCACAGTGGTGAAAGTTTTTTTCTAGTTAATACTGGCTGGCAAACGAGTAGCTTGCATGGAGAAGATACATGTGCATGCTGAGCAAGAACTGTCCCATCAGCAGTTGGCTAAATCAAACAAAATCAGAATAAAGTCTCTTCTGCGTCTCAATATGGAGGCATAATATACTTTTTCTCTTTAGATCTTGGGTTTAAGAACTACAAGTTGTCTAATTTTTCTGGACTAAAGGAATTACATCCATGGCTCCCTTAAGTTTTGAAGTTTTTAGACATGGACTGACCAGGCCTTCATCATTCTAGGATGTAGGACTTACATAATTCCCATTGTAAAATTCTACCAACTGTCTCTCAGATATGCATCTCTGTACCAACCTGCCAATCTTTACACTTCTACAACTAGAAAGTCCATTATTTGTTTGCCTATAGCATTTTCCAGTACACAGCTTCAGAGCCATGCCTACAAGGATAGCAAAGTAGCATTTTAGATAAGTTTAAGGTTCATAGGATTCCTGACACTGAAATAGTTTACCTATGCTGCTTATACAGAAAAAAAAGAACTGGTCCTGAGAATGGACCAAATTTTGAGGTAGAACTGAGAAAGCCAACTGCAAGTACTGGGAAGAGTAGACCTTCAAAATCGGAAGTATATGGTGATGCTCTGGTACCACTGAAGCCAGACAGAAAAAGATATGTCAAGAGGAATAAGTACTTTACATTAAAAGCTTTAACCTTTTAGTAACTATAAAAACTAGTAACTATAACTACTACCTACTGCTGTGGTTATAATTCATTCCCTAAATTAAGTTCTTTATTAACAATACCAACAACAACAATGTGAAAAAGAATAAAAAATAAGATCGGAATCCCTCTAATTTTAAAGATTCTCAAAAAACATGAACTGTTTAAATTAATGAACATAACTAAAAGTTAATTTGAACTCCAAAATAAAGAAAGCAATATACTTAAGACTTTAAAAGCCAAAACACCACAACACTTTAGAATTGAATGCATAAAGAAAACTAGAGCAACAGGTTGTGGTGGCACATGCCTTTAAGGCCAGAACTACTCAGAGAATTCAGAAAACAGAGGCTGATGGATTCCTGTGAGTTCAAGTACAGCCTGATCTACAAAGAAAGTTCCAGGGCAGCCAAAGCTATTACAGAGAGAAAAGCTGTGTCAAAACACACACACACACACACACACACACACACACACACACACACACACACATGCAGAGAGAGACAGAGACAGAGAGAAAATAAATAGATAAATAAAATTCTAAAAGAAATTAGAACAGACCAATTCTATTATCAAAAGTCATGCTAATGTAGAAGGGAAGAATGTCACAGTGTTTCTATTCCTATACAAATTACTACAGACAACTGACTACTGGATAATTAACCTCTCCTGGGGATGAATCCCCTGCAAAGCTGATTCAATACAAAGAATCAGCCCTAAAACACATACACATGAACAACAAAAATGGAGTCAGCAGGATATATTTATGTATTTGTCATATTCATATGCACATAACAATAATAATGAAAGAAAAAGATATTATCAATTTTAAATAAGATGGGAGTAGCAGAGGTTAGAGGAAAAGTTCCTCACAGGGGCTTGGGGAAGAAAAGAGATGAGGAAAGTGTTGTAATTCTGTTATAGTCAAATGTGTGCAGTCTTTCCTCTGACACCTACAGTAACTTGGTGGTTTTGTGTGACTCCTTACAGTGAGGGTTGGTGGTGTCTCTGACTCTTTGCCTGCTCTTGAGATTCTTTTCCTTCAATTCAGTTGCCATGTCTAACCTCAAAGGAGGGTTTTTGCTTTGTCTTATTATATCCTGTTTTGTCTTGTTAGGTTGTTGTATCTTGGAGATTTGCTCTTCTGAAGAGGAAACGAAGGTGGGGGGGGAGTGGATCCGGGAAGCAAAGATGTGTGGGGTGAAAGAGGAGGAAGAGAAAATGGTTTGCCATGTATGGTAGGAGAGAATTTATTTTCAAATAAAGAAAGAGAAAATTATAAAATAGTAAAAACAGAAGTATAAACAAAATATATCTCTTTACAATACTTGATAATAAAACATAATTTCATAATTTTCACAAAAAATAAAAGAAAAAACTTTTCAGAAAATGAAGTTTCATAACTTAAAAAATGAACTTTGATTCAATATTGAACACTGCAGAACATATTTTTGTATGTAATATTTGTATTTTACATTTAAATTATGAAGATCTAGCTTCTAGAGACAGATAATACTTAAATTATATAATATATGGACTTTTTAAAATTAAAGCAATGGATGAACTAGGAGGCTATGGATAGTAGGAAACCAGTCTGTTTTCGTACTTGTTTATCAGTGATGAGCATAGGAAAATTTAGTTTTTTTAATTTTAATACATGTTTTGATAAACGGCTACTGGGGAGCACAGTGCAGTGGTGTACGCATGCAACTATAGCACTTGGTAAGTGGAAGCACAGGAATCAAGTGGTCAATGCTAATTTTAGCTAAATACTAAGTCTGAGAAAGCCTGGACTACAGGAGAACCTATCTAAAACAGACAAAATCCTTACCTTAAACACCTAAAAAAAGAAAGTTTACTGGAACTTTACCCTTCTTTCACTTCTGCTTTTTAACTAGAAATCTCCCCAAAACTTTCCAAATCTAAATCCTACCAAGATTTACCTGTAGCCTTATTTTCTGTCGTCTTCTCTTGAGTATCTTATTTCAATTTTGAATAGAGATTGGGCTCTCAGACTCACTGGTTATTTATATTCATCATTGCTCCCCCTCTGCTCTGTCTGCTACAAACATTGCTGACAATGAGTATATCTTCTTGGAAATGTCAAAGGGCTTAACTTTCTGATTCTGCCCCTTGCCTCACAAGCTCCTGCTCAACCTTCAGTGAGATTGTATCATGATTCAAAATGTTTGTTGCCCTTTCACGTGAGAGAATGACCTATCCTGCCCCCCTGGCATCCTATTTGATCACACACATTGCTCTGTCCCATGAAATGTACTGAAGGCTATGAGAGAGCCTTACTATAATAGTCATTTTACCCTGACATAAGGTGCTACCTTTAGCATGGATTTCCCCCAAATATATGACTGGCACAGAGTAACACCCAAACTAGATGAGTATTGAACTTTTTGAAGTCTCTTATTTGAAGTTGTTTGCTAGTACACCATAACCTCATCTAAGCTACTCAATACATATTTGGTCCAATCATTATTTGTTATGGTTATGTCAGTCCTAGACAAAGAATTTCCTGCCTAGGACAATCCACCAGTCACAAATTAGCCTGATAAGGATAACATGTAACATGTTCTCTATCTTCCTGAAAAACAAGACAGTCATCATCAACATAGATCTTTTCATTGGTGGTGTCTGAATGATTTTAGATTAATATGTTTATCTATATTCATAGCTGACACTAATTTCTATATGAAACTATAATGTGATGATTGATGCATTATATTAATTTTAGAAAATATTGAGGCTTATTTATCTTATTACTTAAACATTAGGAATCAACCATAAGAATATTGAATAAAAACAATTAAATTTCAACAGCAATAAATGCTATCTTCCAAATTGTCATTTTTTTCTAGTAATAGCACTATGGTATTTCATAAAAATGAGTAATAATATGCAATTTCTATACAAGAAAGAAGTGTGAATTCTCATGAAAAGTAAAATATTATTATATCTATTAAGACAGACTTGGGAAGACATAACCTCAGCTTATAATTTAATTCTACTTCTTGCAAAGTGTAGATTCAAGCACCTTCCATGTAGCTGTGTCATCATTTATGTCCCCATATCCATTATTTCTTGATGGAAAAGCAATTTCTACTTGATTTTCATTGTCTCCTCCTGAAAATGACACATCTACTGGCCAACTAGTCATGTGTTCCCACTTGAAACTTCACAAGTAGAAAAGACCTTGGGAGAAGAAGGACAGACATCTGTAATGAATGCCCTCATACATGTTGTGAATGACAAGAGAAGGATGGATTAACAAAAGATGGGTACATTAATTGAAACAGAAGAGGAGAATGTTGCACAAGAATTATAGAATACCTGAATTTCTATTTGTATGAAAAAAGTGTAATAAAACAAGTGCTTTCAATTAAAACAATACAATGCCTTCAAATTACACAATAATATCCTATACTGCTGTATTTCTTTCACTAAAATAATGGGTCTTCTCTGGAAGACAAGAGTTAACAAAATAGTAACAGAAAACATAACAATGCCGCAGTGAATATTCATTGAGTACTTGTTCTGTACTGAGCAGTGAAGTGGTTTAAGGAACTGCTGTGTAAGATGTCTCATTAAAAAAAATAACAAACAGTTGTTATTAACCTAGAAGGCATTTGGAATCTTTGAATAGTGGTTAATACAATCAAAATGAGCTCAAAGAATGACTGACACCTAGCAATGTGTAATATTAATGGTAACATCTCATTTTATATGTTCGTTTTCATATTTCTTTACATTCCCTTATGATTTGGCAGCATTTCAAAGATAACATATGTGCATTTCAGTGCTCCAAGGATTTTTGAGTCTGTGCTAACATAAAATGTGCTTTCACCTCGCCAACTTTGTGCTATGATGCCAACTGGGGAATGTTCTCATGTGTGTCAATCAGACAGAGAGTCGATTCTAGAAGTCTTAATCCTATTTTTTGGCATATGAGTGAGAGGAAGGACTTAAACAAAGAAATCACATGACTATCCTTACTTTAGCGGAACATAAAGAAACGAGGTATTCAAACTCTGGACAGTGAAACAGGGCAAACGACATTGAGTTGCACAAGTAATTTTTCAAAAGTGCTGATAAACTTACCTGATAATAAAGGTTTGGGGTATATAAATGTTTGTTTTAGCTTTCTAGAATGTACCATAGTATATGTATTTACTTATGTAATTTAAAACCAGAAGAATTAAATTTATTTAGGACAACAATGGAACAACAAATTTTGGCTCCTACAATAATAACAAATTTTTCCCTTGCAGTACATTACAAAAGATGCGTAGGGAAAATTAACAGTTTTTGAAAAGCAATGTTGACCATTCTTATTGATAGATAGCTATAGAGAACAGCAAGGTGCTAAACTAGACTGAATTAACATCATGGCAGTATTATGCTACAACAAGTCAATCTCAATTTCTTCATGCTTATTCACTGTGGATTGAAAAGGTTCTCCACCCTAGCGCCAATGAACATTTACAGAATGAAATCTGATATTTGACGATCACTTTCATGATGATATCATGGCACGATCAGAAACTTTATCAACTTTTTAAGCTTCATTTTCTATTACTCTCATCAGATTATTAAATAAAAAACTCCTCAACTGCATGTATTTCCTCTCCTTCACTAAGTGTGTCCTCAACTGCCTGCTCTCATATATGTGCCAGTGTTTTCTGATAAGTGTCCTCCTCCACCTTATCCTCCAGCAAAAACACCACTCATGTTTCAAAATTTCACCTGAGTATCACTCTTAAGTGTTTCCCTTTCTCTTATGAGAGGATTTTAGCACTTGGTCCCTAAGTCTCCTTGCTGTTTTCCCATAGATGCCGTTAATGTATTTTTGTTTAAAACTCTGTCTCTCTAACTAATATAAGAGCTCAGTGGGGGTTGCAAAAGCTCTATTCTATTCATCATTATTTACTGAGAGCTTAGAAGAGGAACAAGGCAATAAATAGATGCTTTCTGAATGAATGACTAAAACTAGATGATAATATTTGAAGCCAAGTATTTAGAAGTTTACAATAAGAACCAATCTGACACCAATAAGATTTACCCAAATACTCAATAAGTGACTCATTTTGCTTTCTTTCCAGCAGAATGACAACCTTCTATTCATGTCATACCTTTTAATCAATATAATAGATTATACTTATGTCATCAGACCTGACTGAGACTACAGTGGTGTGTTCCATGTTTTGTCCCTAATCTGTACAGCACTCATTCTAAGCTATCAATACAGAAAAACTAAATTTCAAAATATCAAGCACCCTGTCGTTAGTCAGACAAATAAAATCTGAACCTCTGTGTATAACTCAAATAGACATAGCTTTTCTGCTTTAGAAACATATCAAGAATTAGATAGTCACATCTACAATAATACTAACAAAACCTGTTTGGAAATCTAAATGATTGACATCTAGATAATTCTAGACAGCACAAATCATCATGAAGCTGCCTCTCCAACCAAGACACAAGTTTGAAGACCTTTAACTAACCAGAGGAGAGACCTTTAATATCTATATGCCTGACATATAGACAAAAAAAAGTTTTAGAAAATGAGGGAATATTCCTTTATGTTATACAATCTCAACAAGAATACTTATTTTTATTTCCATCAAGAATAATTCATATTGAATTATCCCAATGAGAAAATAAAAATACCTTAAATTTTGTCTAAAGAATTTTAAGTTAAAGATACTGAGTAATCACTTTGTAGTTGACTGATTAGCACTTTAATAAGTAAGGTTTTTGTAAAATATTTTTACCTTTTCTAAGACTATACATAATTTATCTCTAGTTAAAAAATTTTGTTACTCACATGAACCATAAAAGACCTTTGAAATTTCGTCTTTTACTTATATTCAGTCCTACAGAAATAACTTATTTAAGTTTTACCCTGACTTTCTGGCACTAAAGTAATGGAAACATTTTATCATTTTTAAACAAGTAATCTCTTCATCCTTTTTCTCAGAAGATGGTTACTAAGTCAATCAACTGCTCAGCTTATTGGATGCTGTTGTTTTGTGAAATATTATATTTTAAAGAAATATTCAAATTTCCTGCTGTCTTGTAGCAAATCTTCTTAACTAAAATAGAAGACTTTTCTATAACTTGGAGGGTACAAATCCAACAAAGGCAGTATGTGATAGTATGGCTATACTCATGCATATGCTTAATGAAATATGCTATTTCTAGTACAAATAATTGTCTTTATTTTCATCATCTTGCCGGGTGCATCATAGCAGGCTACAGAAGAGTGTATGTTTTATCCTGATCTAAAATCAGCTCATAAAACTCTAATGGAAATGAAGATTTTGCTATTTGAAGGGGACCAATTTCCATTTTCAAACATATCAAAGCTTATAACCACTGATAGCATTTGGATTTGCTTTTGAGTTTTAGTATAATAGCAAATTATTGAAAAAAAAATCCACCAGCTCCCTTTCAGCTGCACTATGATGGAAAAGGCTGGTTATCTTCCTGGAAGAAAAGCAAATCTACATAGTATTTAAAATGAAATATATTTATATGTATTTGTTTATAGTTGTTTGCTATTTGTAAACTTAAGGTCATTAGTCTTGCTTTATTGAACAAAGAGTTTGTGTGAGTAAATAAAGAAATTATTTCCTACCCTTTAAATATATGTTAGTACTAAAGAGAAGAATTTAAAAGCTCAGTGTGACTGAACTCCCTTTCATTCCTACTTCAGTGGTCTGTGATCCATAACATATGTCTGCTTTAAACTGTGAAACCTGAATGAATATATGTTGATACAAACCTTCACCTCCCTCAGATGTTTTCTTGCCTATTCCCTGAGGGAAATATCCAAAGAGCTCTGCTTTTGACTCAAAGCTCACTTCTTCTATAAATGTCTCCCCAATAGTACTTCCTAACATGGTGACCTTCCTAGTTCAATAAATATTTTTGAACCACAAATGTAAAGATCATAACCTCTACTCACCTTCTACATTAGGTAAAATTTACGGAATAAAGAATCAGGATGTGTCAACTCATGATTGAATTCCTACATTTTATGAGGAGCTCACTAATTGCTGAGATACCAATTTCTTTTACATGTTTCTCCTGGTTAAATTCATCTCTAATAGACTACAGTCTCCTTTATCAGTCTGTTTTGCCTTGTCTTTCAGACCTTTAACTATAAAAGTCAAAACACAGCTTTCTTTCCATCTCCATTGCATATAAATTGTATTGTCTCTTCAATTTGATTTCCTCCCATGTATACTTCAGCCAACTTGTGTTACTTCTTAAATAATATCTTAATAAGATTCTTAATAATAATATCACTTCATAGTGATAATAATTGTCCATCTTGTTGGCTGCAGTATTTACATGATTTATTTTAAATTAAGAAACATCAAGCTAATCTTAAATTGAGTGGATGTGTGTAGTGTGTGATCTTACAGTGAGAAGCAGATAGAACCAAGATAAAGACATGTACATACACCACAGCAAACCAGGCACTCTATAGTTAGATCACAATGCTCAAATATAGTCTCTGGAAATTTTTTGTCTACCTTTTCTGATTGTGGAAAATTATACACAATAGATATTAAACTATTTTTAATGTGTAATTATTTTCATAGTCATTCTTTGATTCATCCAGCAAAGATTTGCTGAGCTTGTATATATGTCCAGAGGTATACATTTTTGTCTTTTGTACCTCACAATTATTTGGCAGAAACAATTAGAAAAACAAGACAACAAGCAAAATTATTAATATTGGTTTTGACTAAAAGAAAAGATTAAATACCAGGTAGAAGAAATAGAGGAACAGGCAAATCAAACCTGAAATAAAGTTTAAGTTGAATTCTACAAAGGAATTTACAATTAATCTGAAATCTTGAGATAAGTTAAAGAGAAAAAATAAGAAGGTGACAAAAGAAAATCACAGTCAACCAAAGAACACAGAGTCTAATGTATTTGAGAAAAAGGCTGAAGATCATCACTGAATTATAGGAGTGACCCAGGAGACATTAGCAAGTCATAAGTTTAGAAAGTGATCTTGGTCTAGATTGTGTGTGCTGTCATACACGTTGCTGGCATTTTCTCTATGCTTCATGTGTTTCAGGAAGTCCCTGTAAGTCATGAGAATGATACACATTAAATATCATGTAAATCACTTTACTTCATTCAGGTATTATAGATTACCTGTTGACAGAAGAAAGGAAAACCCATTGTTACAAATATTGAGGAGAATTAAGCTTAAACCATAGCTCTGAGACCTCTTCTTAGTTGTCAACACCATTTGAATGTGGTTGTTAAATTTGGGTCTCAAAAATGTAATGCACATATAGCTTGAGTATTAAAATTATCCTGTGATATGAAAATAAGATTATATAAATCCATCTATTACATGAACATTGTGAGGTTGTATTCTGCCTACATCATAATGTACAGACTACAGTAGTGTTTTTGTGTACATATTATAGAGGTCTTTCTTAATATCAATGGGTTTTTCATGATAGACTTATCAGGTAGAAACATCATAAATTAACAATGAATTTTGGCCATTTCACCTGTGAAATGTTGATAAACCTCACCAACCTTAAGTATGTTCAATGTGCTTACATTAGTTCAGAACTAGAGAGACAAAATTGTCTCAAACAAAACACATTTCATAATAAAATGTGAAATATCTCTTCTAGCTTATTGAATGTACTACTGAAAGAGAATATCAGAATTGTTTGGGCAAATTCTCAACTCATTTCTGAATATAAAACTCTTGATGATTCATCAAAATTTGTAGACCATGTACATGTATAAAGGTGTGTTAAAAATAACACTTACGTAAACCAGCCCAGCTGTCAAGCAATTTCAATAGGCCTCTAAAGTTTCTACTTTCCAAAAGTCTATGCCACTGTATTTGCTTGGGGCACTCTCTCTTAAGTATGACTCTAATAAGTAGAGGTAATTCCATATAGTACTACTATTAATAATAATCCTTGGTACTGCTTGGTATTTTTAATTATGTTTAGGTTGTATTTTGGAATATATTTTTTGAATTATTTTTTAGGATAAAGAAAGTATTCTAGAAATCTTAGCTTAACCCAAATGCTAAATCACATAGTCATTTTAAACTAAAAACAACTATTAGTTCAGTTTTTGAATTTTAAGAAATTAGCCAATATTAAAAAAGAACCATTTATAATTGCATTATATTATATTCTTCATTATAAAATAATGAAGAATAAAAGTAACAAAAATATATAAGGTCTATATACTACAAATTATGTAACACCAGTCAAAGGCAAATCCAAGAAAACTGAAAGACAGTGAATTGCCATTTATTGTGATATGATACATAGTTCTACATGGGATCTCTCTGACCTTTGCCTAACAATGACCTGCTTATCTTTTTAGCATTCCAGCAAGGTTTTCTGCAGAGAGGGATAAGCTTAAATTAACTACAAGTTTGAACAAAAAATATTAATTGGAAAAATCAATATACTACCTATAAAAGCCTAACAGATAGCTATTATTCAATGCTTAAATTTACATGAAAAAATCTGGATACAGGTATATACAGGAATTTGCTTATAACAGTTAAAAATTAAAAATCTCTTCATTTTGAGTAAGTAAATTGTTTAAGAAAACAGTCTATCTATATGATAGAATGCTACTTAATAACAAATTTGTTACATACAACATGGACAAATCTGGAAATCATGTTTTATGAAAAGCATAAATATCCAAAGATTGTATACTGCATGATTTTATTGATAGAATATGGTTGTAAAGGAAACAGTAAGGAAATTGGGAAGTAAGACAGAGTAGGTAAAACAACACAAGGCATACATACATAAAGGCTCAGTCTCTTCCTGTATCAGTGTTCTTTAGCATCATGACTATATAACCATAGATACACAGAGAAAAACAATCCTTCACATGGTTAATAACACAATCATGATGGGAACACCACATATTTGCATTTACATGTGCATAGACATAGACAGTGCTAGTCTGTAACAAGTACCAAGCAGATGTGGGCCAATCATTCTTCTTTATATGCTCAAATTCTTATAAACATGGAAAAATTAAAAGTTTAATTATATATTTCCTACTTCTTTGTGAGAAATTAGATTATGAATTTTATAATTATAAAACATTTTCTTATTCTAATTTTTAAACTAGTATAAATGGCATATTAAAAAGTTTAAAATTCTTGGAGAGTATCAGAACTTACAAGATAAATACTTTATATTTCAGAAATATTTGCTGAATGGAGAAATTCTATTAATAAATTTAAAGCTATAAGTTTAAATTTTCCATAAAAATTTATATTTTTATAAATATAAAAAAATATAAAAAAAATTTAATTTATATTTTATTAGGGTTATTATTAAATTAATCATTCATATATATATTAAATTTATTATTAAAATTTATATATATATGAATGATGACATCAAACAACAGTAGAACCATAGTTTTCAGAACTTATCTCCTTTTAGTAGTAAGCTCTACTATCTTAGAAAATTTTAGTATATAATATAATATTAACTATAGTTTCCATATTGCACTATCTACAGACTTCTTCACCCTTCTTGATATCTTGGACCCTCTGACTAATAGACATTAGACATTCTATTCCAGCTTCAATTGACTACCATAATACTCACTGCTCTGTGAATGCAACTTTTTTTTTTAATTCTGACTCTAAATAGAGACTGCTTGTACTAGGTTTTCTTTGGCAGATTGATTTCATTTGTGATACTGTTTTGTGAATTAACCAGCGATGTCTCAAATGGCTGCATTATTGAGCTCTCTGGGGCTGAACAGTATTCCTCATTGTATGTAGACCTGCTCATTTATGGGTGGATTCAAGTTGGAACCTAAGTGAACTGTGCATGTGAATAAAGGTTGATGAACTTAAAGTTCAGGTACCTCTGATGGATTCTGTTTTACTTTCCCTTGTATACCTATCCAGAAAAAAAATTCTACACATAAATTTATAACAGTTTTGATTATTTATTTATATGTTTGCCAAATATAAGTAGAAATCCAGTCTGTCTACATGCTACTTTAAAAAGTTCAATTTAGTCATTATCTTTTACATTCTGGAAGTTGTGGACAGCAAAGACACAATCTCTACTATTCACAAGCAGTAGACATATTTCCTCTGAAGGGGTTATGCTGTAAGGGCTCTAATAAAGAAACATTCAAGAGTTATAGGAACACAAGACACAATTAACTATATTGCAGAGGTCCATCTCTGCAAAGCATGCCACATATGACAACAAATGCTCCATGATTTAAAAAGAAAATTAAGTTCTTCAAATAAGAAGAAAGATATTTTGGTGGGGAAAAAGGTATAGATGAAGGCAGCATGTGGTGAGTTGTTTTAAGGCTCACCTTTTCTACCCAGGCAGTTCGCTTGGACACTGCCAGTACCCCAAACCAGATTGCTATGCTGTATCTGCTGTAAGTTGGTCCTTACAATAAACATAAGCCAGGAAGGTAAGCTAAATTAAGTTGAAAGGTTTAGTGATTTTCAGTTAGTGAACGGAAACAGCATTGAACTTATAAAAGACAGTTTTTTTTCTGCTGCTGTTGTTTTTCATATTGTTTTGGATGCTTAAAAATAAACAGGATGTTTTGATTAGCATTTCTCTGATGGTTAAAGATGTGGAGCACTTTTTCAAGTGCCTTTCAGCCATTTGTAATTCTTCTGCTGAGAATTCCCTTTTTAGTTCTGAACCCCATTTTTTGGTTGGGTTGTTTAAGGTTTTGGGCTCTAGTTTCTTGTTCAGCCACTCTGGAATGCACTATGACGGTTTCTCAGAAAACTGGGAATCAATCTCCCCAAGGATCCAGCAATACTACTATTGAGCATATACCCTAAAGACATACATACGCACCCCAAAAATCATCAGTTCAACTATGTTCATAGCAGCATTATTCATAATAGCAAGAACTCGGAAACAACCTAGATACCCCTCAACTGAAGAATAGGTTAACAAACTGTGGTACATCTACACAATGGAGTACTACTACTCAGCAGTAAGAAAAAATGATATCCTAAAAGTTGCAGGCAAATAGATGGATTTGGACAATATTCTCCTGAGTGAGGTATCACAAACTCAGAAAGATTAACAGGGGATGTATTCACTCATTAGTGGACTTTAAACAAAAAGCAAAGCATGTTCAAGGTGCAAATCACAACTACTGAACAGCTTGGGATCTGATGCACTTTGGACCAGCACCTTGGAATCCATCCCTCCAGAGGAACACCTGACCCAGTCTTGATGTTGGGGTAAGGAAAGCAGATCTGCCTGGAGTGGATACTGAACTAAGCCTCCTTGGGACCTCGGGACCCCCTGCCCTTGCTGGGGAGGAGATAAGGAGATGGGGAGAAAAGAGAGTGACTGGGAGGGGCAGGAGGGGGAAGGGAGCTGAGCAAGGGAATACATGGATAAAAAAAATGAGACTTTATTCATAATAAAAAGAAAAAATAAATAAACAGGATGTCATTGGTTCAATTAGAACTTTAATCAAAAAAAAGTAAACCCTGGATTTTACTGCTTATTGGTAAAGCCTATGTGATTTCCTTGCAGAAGACCTTGGTTATTTCCATTATTCACATGATGACTTACAACCATACTTTTCAAGTTGCAAGGGATCCTATGCTCATCATTGACTTTCTCATAAAATCTGGAGCCTGGCTGTGTTACATTGTCACATTCTTCTTGCAGTGATATTTGGCCTGCAACAATCAGAAAGTGATTAGGCTATATCACTGTGGACTGGGACCACTAAATCCATGAACCAAACAAATCTTTTCTCCTCTTAGTTTTTTTTTTTGTTTTCTCAGACATTTTTGTCACAGAAATGAGTAATTATCACTTCTCAAGGCTGAGACACATTGTAACAATATAATCATATTAGACTCTGTATCTGATTATTGTATTGATTACCCTAAAGGAAAAATAAATGTTTTTCAGTAGCATGCATGCATGTTGAAAAGACAAAGTGAGTGTTTCAATGAATTTGTAATGTCAACATAAGCAATCACATAAACAATTCAACAATAATATTCATTTTGAATGAATTCTTGTGGAAAGTAGAATTAAAATGCCATATCAAACTGCTTTTACTTAATATTCATTCAAGTATCTTATTTGACGAATAAAAGGAAGAACTCAGGAGCAAACAACATACTTTGAAATAAAACAAACACACATCTGCTCTCCTGAGGCAGTAATGCATGTAGGCTAAAACAATGCTGTAAACACTGACCTGAAAATCTTGGAAGAAGTTTGGTTTAAGACCAAAAGTTAAGACATATGTTATTAACATTTATCTTATAGAAACTGATAGCTAAATAAAATACTTAGCAATTAAATTCTTTTTCTTTTTCATTAAGGACTTTTAATGTGAAATTGCAAACTGAAAAAAAAATGCTCAAAAGGTTACAGAAACTGATGTATGTAAAAATGTCCATCTAAAAATGACACAACCTCAAAAAGTTGCTGTTATTTTTTACAAGTATATTTCCCAAGAATATGGCCACGTTTCAGAGAGACATTTCTTCTCCCAACACCATGACAAGTGTTGGTATCACTAAAACGAGTCTGAAAATGAATTCAAGCAACATTATTTTTTTAAAATGTTGGAGAAAATAAAAAGACTAGTGTGGTATGTGATGTCAAGATCTTAGTTTGCACAGGATCTAACTCAGTTCTTAATAACCAAGAGCTACTGGGGCTTGTGTGATTCTTCCTCACAAATTCATTTGGAAACTCACACTCACACACAAGCACAGCACAAGGCAGTGAACTTACACAATTCTTAATGTGAACAATTCATTTATTCATTGTTCTGTGCATCTCTTTTGCCCTCAGATGCTACTGGATTACTGCTATATAATTTGAAAACAATTGTTTGTAGCTAGGGCTCTTTTAAGAAGAGTTATTAGAATTTTCTGAGTGTTCTACAAGCCTGGGGTGATTTTTTTTTCCAAATGGTCTGTAAATTCTCCTTAAATTAAGCACTGGCATTTCACTCGCCTTCTGCTAATCATGGCAAGCTACCTAATTCTTAACTGTAAAATCAAACATCTTACTAGCTCTCTCCTGGCCTAAGGTTGTTGAAAAGCCTTTCATAATAAGGATTCAATGGATGTGCTTTAAATGAACCCGTTTCACTGGCAGGTGCCTGCTGGTTTTTAGGATTTAAACGGTACCATTACTATCATTTATAAGGATAACATCACAATTAAGAATGTATGAATAATTTAAAATTGAGTAACGTTCAGTTTCACAGTCTGTCTGGCATGAAGGCTAGAAAGTGCAAGGTCTTTATTTTATTACAAAACACTGGCTGTCTGGGTAAAAGGAGATGAAAAGTTACTAATTTCAGGCTTTACTTCAAACCCTTTAATCTTGCAAATAAGTGCCCTGCCTGAGGACTTTCTTATCTCCTAAAGCCATGCTAGAATTGCCCCTGATCATTGTTTGTTCCCAAGGTCCTTACCTTATCCTAGGTGAGCAAAAGAGACAAGAATGGAAATCCAAGGAGAGAGAGATTATTCAGTAAAGCTTTGCTTTTTAAACCCTAACTTGTGCAGTTGGCAAATATCATGAAACACGATCATTTCATCGACATAAATAATGCTATATAATTAAAATTCCATTCTGTGATTGTGAGCAGTGTGATAAACTGTTTGTGAATTGGTAATTTTATTTATTAAAAACAGAGGCATTAATTTTGACAGATTGAATTATAACACAGACAAACAGATCTTGGATTTTAATTAAATGCTCTGTTTGATGAGCTTTTTGCTCTAAGATTTAAGAGCAGATCTGGAATTTGTATGGTATAGAGCAGAGGACAATCTCAGCAGGGAATGTTGAGGCTCAGAGGAACTAGCTCTGTTAAAATGCAAAAGGCACCAAGCAGAGCTCTGGTCTCCCTAAGCCTGGCCTTTGTGTCCAGCCCTGGACTTCTGTCTGGCTTGCAAAGACCTCTCTAGACTCTTTTCTCCTTCCAAAAGCTTCAGCAAGACTCCTCCTAGTCCAGTAATGTATTGCTTATTTTCTAATCATGAAGCAGGCTGAATATTTTTAAATAAATAAATAACACCCAAACTGCTTTGAGCTTTCTTTCACATTAAGCTACATTTAATATTCATTTCACATTTTTTTCTATTAATTAAAAGTAAACCGTGTATTGTATGGTACATTATCCCTCTAACAGCCCCATGTGGAGATCATGAAGTGGAGGACTAATGGTGTAGACTTTAGCATTCAGTTTTAACTGGAATAATTTACATATCTGTTAGAAGAGTCCAAGGCATGTGTAAATAAGCAGAACTCTGAGATATCAAGACCCTTGTACAGTTTACTATGGACTGTTGAGCTATGGGGCAGTGTATTTATTCCTTCAGTCAGGTAATTTAATGAGACTTACACAGCATCTATTTCTGCAGAAGAGACAAAAGTTATTATTAAGGAGAGGCATGTGGCAGTAAGAAAAATGTGTTTGCTTGTTTTATTTTATTCTATTACCCCAAGTAGCAAAGGTGATTCTATTCAGTGGTTATTAAAGTTTACCTTTATAATTTATCAAAAAGGACCCACATCAACAGCTTTTTGCTGAAATTTCAAAATTGGAAACATTAAAATTTGATGTAAAATGCCAGATAGTTATGGAGCCCTTTTTTATTAGAAAACTCACTTCATATCTTTAATATGTGGATTTTTATTAATGTGCAACCCTATTAGGTGACCAACAGAAAGTATATTAGGGAAAAAGCCATCATCTCTGAAAGGGCACTTTAACTTCCAATTACCAGACTTTCTGACCAGTTCTAAGAGAGCAAGGATGTTTCCTTCAGAACTCGGGAGTTTAAATAAATGATCAAAAAAGCATAATTCATAGTGAATTTGTCTGCGAAAAACTATGCTATGTTGTGAATACTATGCAGCAGTTACTAGAAGACAGATTATTTTAAGAAAAGTCTCAATTTCCTTGATATAATTTAAATCAAATAACATCAGGCTGTAGTACTCAAACAGATTTAAGCAATCAGTTCTTAAAATATTCCTAGTATGGTGGTCATCTGCTAGGAAATCATTCCGAATGGAGAAAACAATTCTAATAAGGCTACAACTACATGATTCTGAAGAAAAGTACAAATATCAACCACCAAAATTGTTTTTCAAAGAGTCTTAATTTTCTGGCATCAACGTGACAAGATAGAAAGGAAATGCTTACCCTTGTGGATAATAACACTTTTTCTTCAATAAGATATTCATAGAACTGCAAAGGTTGCTTATAGCAAGCAATAGAACTAGCTTCATATTTATCCTACAACTGTACTTTACTTTAGCAAAACTCAAGTTAATATTAAAATATTTGGAATTGAATGAATTGTTGCCATTTCTTTAAAAAAAATCCTGATATTTGTAACTTAAACCAACAGTAAGACAGCACAAACATTCAGACAGAGACACTGCATTTTTACATGGCATCTTGAGTGTTCACACTCCCACAGAGGCCGTCAGACCTTCTAAATGGCATAGTCAAATTTTTCTAGAATCTTTTTATAATACAATGATGCATAAGTGTAAGCCAATGTAGCATTTGACTCTTCAAATACCACACTAAATGTCCTCAAAATACACAACTCACTCCATTGGATGAATCTGAGCCAATTCTGTAAAATATATCTGTAACTGAATTTCCTTTACATATTGTAACCTGGTGTTAAACTTCCACACCATTCTTACTGAAACAAAAGCTCAAGATAGAATTTTCTACCTTTGTGATTTACCTAATTACATCATGAGCTTATCCAGGACTAAGTGAAAATAAGTATACATGAATTGAATAGTTTTGTAAGTGTAAATGGTGTATTTCTTTTGTTTTCTTTCCAAAATATGTATTTCTAAGTCTGAAAATTAAATTATTCACGAAATACTTAATGCTTGATTACAAATATATCTCTCTATGAAAAACAAAATGATGTGAATCCAGGAATGGTAGCTTTAATTCCAGCACTCAGGAGCTACAGGCAAGTGAATCCCTATAATTTCAAAACCAACCTGATCTATATAGCAAGTTCTAGGACAGACAAGGCTACACAGTTAGACCTGTCTCAAAAAGATAAAACAAAACAAACAAACATACAAGAATTTAGAAAATCTTCTCAACTATGATAATGTTCCTCTTTATAATACTTCAAAAATTTAATCTTTTTGTGATTTTTCCAATTATTACAGTAAAATTATCAATACTATTTCTATTGGCAGTTATGTTAAATATTGAAGAAATAAAACTTCCCACAGGATTTTTAATAATTTTAAACAGTTTAGATTCACAATAAATTTTGAGACTATGACTTAAAAGGAAAATTGCTTTCAATATTACAAATTATATGCAAATAATAAAAATAATTTTAAAGGTATACATGGTTGGTCATTCTTTGAGAGTTTTGTTTTCTTCAGATATTGATAATTATGTAGATAGCCATATAGTTTTAACAAGAACTAACCTTGACTTTATTTTCACTCAGGCTCTAGAAAGTGTCCAGTTGCTCTCATCCTGTAGTTCATTTTATGTTTAAAAGAAAAAAACATAGTTATTCAAAATGTAATAATCCAGTGATATGTGTCAATTACACTGCTTACCACATTTTTATTCAGAAAAAATCCAGAAGAGTTTTTCAGAAACTGAACTTGGAATGAAATTGTTGTCATCCTTTATGGTAGTGTCTTCTGTATTTCAGTCATATTTCTGTTGTACAGAAATACAATCACAGCAAATTTGTATTAAACTGATTATCTAAACCCTAGTAGTTGAGAACTTTTAGCATCAGTTCAGCATAATAATGCCTATGTACCTACCCTGTCATTATTAGTTTAAATCTTTAAATTCTGGGCTTGTGGTATGGGTATAAGGTATGGGTTGTAGATGTCTCCATGTGACAGTCACTGAAATCATTATGGCTCTCACTCATAGTAAAGAACCTTTTCTGGTTCCTATGACTCTAAGCTTCAGTATCATATGGAAACTTCCTTTTTTGGTTTAAATGTAAACTATACTAATATTATATGATGAAACCCTAAAATGTATAATCAAATACTATATGATATTTCTGACCATTCAGGACAAACTTCTAAAGTAAAGTAACATATTTAAATATCCTTGATATTTGGAAAATTTTCCAGTGAGATACTTTGCTGTTTCATTATCTTTCAATTTTGTTTACTATCATGGAATGTGAAAGTATATGAAAGTAAAATATGTATCATTCTTTACATGTTAACAATTGTAGCAAAATATGACTTTAATTATAAAAATAAAAGAGTAAATGCCTAGGGAAGAAATAGCTCCAAACTTATAAATAAACTGATGATGGTAAAATCATTAAAATTCAAAGGGAAAATACCTCCCCTTTAATAAGAGGAATTTTATAAAGGGATCATGTGATTAAATTGATGATGCTCCCTTGAGAATATAGAAGCTGAGTGCTGTGGCATGGAACCTTGTTTCTATGTGCTAATAACAGTCCTCTGAACACACATAGTCACTTCAAGATTTTTAAGTAATTACTTTGCAGATGTCAATAAATAAATGGCATTCATTTCTTAAGCAGGGCCCATACCTGTTAACCATCTCAGCCTATTCTCTCTTTAAAACTGGGCTTGATGTGCACAGCATGCTCAAAAACTGTACTCCCAGTTCAAATGAGCTGGATTACAGACCATGACCACTGAGACCCTCACATGACAAAGCCTTTGTGTAATTAATATGCAGGGTAAAATGCTCCCTGGACTCCTGCTAAAGCGATTTAAATCATGCACATAAAAAATGTAATCACAAATTTAGCATGGTGGACAGGGTAGTCACACTGGGCTTGATTGCAGAGAAGGCTCCAAGTGTGTTTTAAATGTCCTTTAAGATTGAGATTAGGACTTGTACTTACAAGATGCATATTAATCTAAAACTCAACATTTTTCAGTGTGGGATCACAGTAGGAGAACATTATGGGCAATAGAGGTTCATTCTAATCCCAGTAGGTAATTACACTTTGAAATAATATTCTTTAATTAAATCTTGTTTGCAGTTGATTGATTTAAACACTAAATCTAAAACCTTAAATTTGAGTTTTTTATCAATTTTTGATGCTTATTGCCTGCAACTTGGGCTTTAATTGATGTTTCTGAAGTTTTAAAGCCCTTGTCCAGCATACTCTGGTTGAATTTAGTGTAATTATCAACATGATTCTTTAATACTCCTCATGACTTCCTTGGCAAGTCTGATAAGTTTAGGCCACTTGCACAATTTTAATAGTACTCAAAAGGCATTTCATATGTCATAATGCCAATATTTTTATGTAATATTCTTCAGCCATACCTTCAGAGACATATAATCAAATTCTTTATGTGAAATATCTGATAATTTTTTTAACATATATACCCCCTTGAAACACTGTAGCATAAAAACAAAGTCTTAGATTTAGTGTTGGACAAACTAATTTATTTTAAAAAAATGGTGGAGTAAATTCCAAAGTTATGCATATCTCTTCATTTCTGAAATGATCCTTCATTGAGCAACTAAATATATGTATGTGTATGTATATTCATGTATGTAAATGTGTGTATAATTGTATATATATGTATATATTCACATATATATTTATTCCATGTATTCACAAAAGTAAAGTGTCTATATATTTATGTAAATGTCACCGTGATATTTATACATATATCCTCTTTTATTACTTTTGAAAAATCTTAACATACTAAGATTAAAAGATTATATAGACATTTTAAAATGAAATACTTATGTTCAATAGTCCACAGGACACCAGAGCTGTACAATAACTGGTAAAATTAGCATTTCCCCTGTCACCATTGTAAAAAAAAAAAAAGACTGTTCTGAATAGTAATATTAATGGGTAATTGAATTTAGCTTTGCAGATTTTGGAGGTCTGAAAATGTCTCAGTCTCCTGCCTTTCTTGCTTCTCCTGGAAGAGAACTCATGAAAATACTCACATCCTCTTTAGCCACAGTAAATAACTTTGACATATGTCATAATATGAAGCATAATATTATCTGTCAGGGATGATCAAGGATCTTCATGATTTGTGGTAAGTTTACAGATTACAATAAGACCATCTTAATCGGCGTTTGTACAATCAACAGTTTATAGGTTTATGTCTAAGGACACTAAATTAGGTCTAGTGGCCTAAGCACTGTGATTTAAAATTGATTCACCAATGTTTACATTTAAATTCATATAAATGAAGATTGAATTTGGTTTAGTTTTAGCAGTACTGCATGGCAGCATCTTGCAGATGTAGCCCAGTAAATTACATTCATAATGCCATATTTAATAACTGAAAATTCACATTTTACTACAATTGCATTTGTCACTGCTGAAAAACAAACTAGGATGTGGAATGTTTTATTACAGTGACTACATTCTTGTGAGAAATGATTAAGTCACTACAAGAGAAAAGTAAGACCAAAAACCACATTCACCATAATGCAAATATTAATCACACATAAATAATACAGGTGTCTTACAGTAAGCCACATTCCCCTAAAATATAGATTACACATCCTAGGGGCAAATAGAAACACAACAGACTTGAAATAAATCCCTCAAGCCATGGTGGCCAAAGGAAATCATTTATGTTTTGACAGTTTAATATACATTTTGGTTATGCATAACAGATGAAAATATTTACAACAATATAAGAGAGTGAAAGAAAAATTAAATCTGACTAATCGGTCTGTTCAAAGTATGATTTTTAATTTCAGGAGATTCTTTTATAACTACTTCAAATAATAAATATGCTTCCTACAGTTTAACCATATCCATTCATTTTTAATTATTTCACAGAAGCTTAAAAATACATTCTCTCAAGTCAAAGAGAAGTTTCTCTGTTGTACACACATACCTCATCTGGCAAGAAAGAGGATCTCCTGCCAACCTAGTGTACTACAGCAAGGATAATAGCTGGGACAGTGTATATTTGCATGCTCCAGAGGGAGCTCAGGAAGGTGAGGGTAGGAAGCTATATTTGCCACAACTTTCACTTTATGTTTATTAATTTTTAAAATATATGTATATGTTTATTTTTAAAAGTCTCAAAATATGTAATCAATTTATTTAGAACTGGATTTGAGAGATACTTTATTTTTGCAACAGTTAACTAGACATTGCTATGCATGGATCAGGCACTAACAACAGGGAAAGGAATTGTCAATGGTGAATTCCTTGACCTAAAAATAAATAAAACTAACCTCAATTTTGATCTCAGAAATTAATTTTTAGGAAGAACCATCCACAATCAGAGCTACAATTACCAGGTTCTGCATTAAACTATTATACAGCATTTTGTGAGGAAAAATAAATTTAATACTGTCTGGCAGGTGAGTATACAAAGAGGTGTTAATTAAGGTTTGTTAGCTTTTGGGAGTCCTGATACAAAAAAATATACATTTTTGAGACAGTTAAATTAGTGACAAAACAAATTGTGAAAAATTTATAAAACCAACATCAATGTTTAGAGACTTTATATACAAATCATTTACATGCAACATCTTTGTAAAAAAAAAAAAAAGGGGGATGTTAATCAATAGTCACAAAATAATATAGTTACCGCCAAACTGTTACTGTTCAAATGAATAAAACTTTGAAGATTTACCAATTAAGAGACTCCAAGGTCAGCAAAAGCAGGTCCTTATCTTTCTTGATGGATCTATGCTTCATCTCTGAATGACCGTGACCACAGACTGCCTTCATCTAGCCTGTTCCTAAGAGTGCAGCATCTTAATCTTGTCAATTCTGGATCTTCCTTCCACTAATTATTAACAACTTTACTCCTTAATTATGGCCTTTGTCTTTTCCATCATGAGTGTCTCCCTCTCTACAATATAATTTCTATCAGGAAACAAAAAATGATCTCAATCTTATCATTAAAAAGACAGAGGGAGAAAGGGTGAGAACGGAATAGTCAGGGACGGGGAGGAAGGTAATAAATGAGAGAGAAGTAGAGAATTGAAGGGGAATGAAAAGTGTTTTTATTTCTCCAAGTGGGTGATATTTGGTTTGTGCTCTAACAAATAAAACTTTCCTGAAAGATTAGAGGGCAGGACTACTCACTACTTACACATAAAGGTCAGGCAGTTGTGACACACACCTTTAATCCCAGCTCTTGGGATCTCCTTCCTTTGATCCCAGTACTTGGGAGGCACATGCCTTTAATCTCAGAACTAGGGAAGTGGAGGCAGGAAGTGATATAATTGGGTAGAGAGAGGAATGTAAGGGAGGAGGAGACAAGAGACTGAGGAGTTGGTGAGGTGAGAAGTGACTGTGGCTTGGTCCTTTGTCTCTCTGATCTTTCAGCATTTACCTTGATAGCTGGCTGCAGGTATTTATTATTGAAACCGATTAGGATTCTCACTATAGCTCAGTTTCCCTTACATGTTGTCCTTTGAGTAAGACCCTTTTTTGAAATGATGATCTACATTCACTTTGTCCATTTCCTCTCCGACAAATCAAACTTGAGTCCAACGCAGTCACACTACTAATCACACTTAAGCCTGGTTGTTAAGTCCAGTTATCACTAACCCCAATGATTCCATCTTTGTTCTTAGCCCGAAGATTTTTCCACTTGTAACAAAAGATCATTCCATTTTCTTTCTTGTCTTATGCTCAGTATTTTCAATTATCTTAGTACTCCACTGAGGAACATTCTGAGATGTCATTTGTTGAATTTCCTACTAAGTTGAATTTCTTAATTTTGAAGACTTATGAGTGTTATCTTATTTTTCCTGTTTATATTTCCTACCTGCTTGAATTCACACTGTACCTCAAATGTACCTATACTCTAACTTCAGAGATCAATGTATATGCTTCTAAAAGTCACAACTCACATCCATTCTGCTTCAACAATAGGCTAAAATTAACATCATGTTTCTTAATTTTTTCTGGCAAAAAGGATCCTTCCTCAGTCTTGCCTTAGTCTGACCAAGCTTTTCAAGTAAAAAATGTAATAGTTCTCCTCTGCTCAAGAGTAACTGGAATTATCTAAGGAATCCTAACAACACTAACTCAATAAACCAGGGGCATTGTGATCCAGTTTCTTGTCTAAGGCCCATGAAACTACTTACCCATGTACACAGACTACATGAAGTGTTTATACAGTATGCAGGCAGAAGTTCAGGGACAACAGAAGCTAAGTCCTCTAGGACTCTGCAAAGTTGTCTGGGGTAAATGAAATTTCTACTCCCTTTGCTCCAATTTCACCACAGCTAGAAAACTCAAAATCCTAAATCCATATGCTTTGGGATCCTAAGACTCAATCAAGAATAAATCATTGAGCATCATGTTGTGTACAGCAGGAAATGGACCAAAGGTTAGGCTGTTGTGATGGGACCACCCTTAGGTTGAGATTCTACATCCCTAACATAAGCTACAACCATGAGTGAAAAGGAACATGAGTAAGTTAGTACAAATCTACCTGGAGTACTGTGCAACAGAATCCTGCTCTATAACCTCTTGTTCAGGGTCCTGCACAATCTGGCAACACATACCTCTCTGTTATTCATTTCTGATCTTACCCTTCCTGCTACAACAGTCATTTTAATTTTAAAAATATCATTATTTCATTTAAATTCTCACTTGTGAATTAATGGTGTCACAAACATCCTCTATTAATCATTCTTTCACATTCTTTAGACCATTGAATGTGTCTTCTTATACTTCCAGTTGAGAGGATACAGGGGGCTTCTAACCAAAGAATATGATTAAGAGTGGTCAGGCCTTCACTGCTCTTGAAAAAAAATTTAAAAATTAAAAAATGAAAGTGGTTCCTCCCTCAAAAGACTCTTACAGATGCTTAAGGAGAGAGACTAACTATTTTTGGAGTCTCTCTAAAGCCCAAAGAAAACCTCTTACCTTCATAGATACTGAAACTGAACTGGCTACAGAAAACCAAAAGGATTATGGTAACTTTACCATACATA
This sequence comes from Sigmodon hispidus, assembly GCA_004025045.1. Taxonomy (NCBI): domain Eukaryota; kingdom Metazoa; phylum Chordata; class Mammalia; order Rodentia; family Cricetidae; genus Sigmodon; species Sigmodon hispidus. The sequence goes on from PVIH01000753.1 coordinate 152,583, forward strand.
ACCTTTTAGAAATCATTTTTTAAGAGATATATTTTTTTTTATTTCTCAGACTTACTGACTTTTGTCTTTAAGTCAATGACTCAAAAACGGAATTCTTTTCCTTTTAGAGTTCTTTTTCCACAAAAAGATATGTGAATTTTATTTTCTGAGAGCATTGAAATAAAATTAATATATAATCTATATCTTGAATGAAAAATTCACTGTTAAGGTGACAGTTATTGTTAAGTGAGAATAACAGACTATCAGTTATTCCCGCACATGGGAGGCTGAGTCATGGGGGTTAAGATTTGAGCAGAGAGCATATACTACACAAGGATTCAAGGCAAGAAAGGGGAAAGAAAAGTAAAAAGAAAATTAAATAATGTTTTTCTTCAAATTTTAGAAAATAAAAATGTTTCTGCAGGCCCTAAGAAATAAAAGTTCTGCATGTTGTTCTTAAGATACCCCAGGCTCAAATAGATTTGCTCACAAAAACATCAAGACATAATAATGTAGTTTGTGTCCTAAATGGTCAGTGGTCCTTCACCTTCCACAGTATTCTGCACCTCTAAATGATCACCCTGCATGCATTTGAACACATGACACAAAAGAACAGCAGCTGATTCCCCAGGCTTTTAGAAAGGCATAACTAACTAGTTCTCTAAGCAAATGAAAAAAAAAATTAAATAACAAAACATGCTATCATTTATTATTGACAAGCATATGCATCCACAAGGGCGCATGTTCCTTACTCACTATGAGAACCACAAAACATATACAAAAAAAATCGATGTAAAATTTCTGAGACAAATTTTTATTGTAATAGTCAATTTATCTTTCTCCTTATGCAAATTTCTAAACAGTCTATTATATGCTTTTCTTCATCTACTTCAAGATCATCCCAAGTACAGTGTTTATGCTGTCCAAAATATCACCTAAGGGTGATGACTGTTGCCCCAGCAGCCAATGTCTTCCAGAGAAAGTGTTCTAAACTGGAAAATGAATCACTGTCTTACTTCTATAATGACTGTGGAGTTAATAATTCATTGACGTCTCTCTGTACTGATGTCAAAGCAAAAAACTCCAAGAACAGATAAATATGGAGATATTTCTACCATATTAAATGCCTAAAAACATACATCTAATTCAGTAAATTAAATTTTTTCACTATTATTATCATTATTACTGTATGTGCCTTTATATCACTGTACTCTGCATTGCAGAAGTCTTATTATTATCATCATTATTACTGTATATATCTCTCTGTGTGATATTGATGTGTATGAAGAGGTCAGAGGGAAGCTTTGGGAATTGGTTTCTCCATATATCTTGTTAAGACAGGGTAGCTCGTGTTTCTAGTGCTGCTCTATATACTGCAGGCAAATCTTCCCAGCACTCCTGTATGGTGGCTCACAACTATATGGAACTCCACCCCAGAAGGTCTTGCAATTAATATTTGCAGTCTGGTTAACTCCATTGTCTATTAAACCTTTCTCGTCGAGAATTGGCTTTAAACCAATTTACAAAATTTCTGTAATGGAGGCATTACAGTGCAGCGTTCTTAAGAACAAAGAAGTTCTATGATAAAATATAGTGATCTGTTCCTGTAGTCCCAGTTACCCAGCAAGCTAGGGCAGGAGCAGCACATGTTCAGACTAGGTAACATAGAGGAATGATGTTTCAAAGAAAAGTTCTTCAGAGGACTTTGGGCTTGCACACAAATGTGTTTATATCTAGGTACTTACTATAAAATAATGAGCTACTAAAGAAGCTTCTCGGGGCTGGAGAGATGGCTCAGCGGTTAAGAGCACCGTCTGCTCTTCCAGAGGACCCGGGTTCAATTCCCAGCACCCACATGGCAGCTAACAACTGTCTGTAGTTCCAGTTCCAGGCAAACACCAAGGCAAATAAATAAAGTTTTTAAAAAAAAAAAAAAAAAAAGAAGCTTCTCCAAGCCTTAATTAACCTGTTAAAGGTAATACATCCCAACTGCCATTGTGACAATACTCTGGAAATGGCATCACTGTAGTACCTAGCCTATCCTGAATCCTAGTAACTCAATAATAGCCTATCTATTAAACACTTTTTTAGTAATGTTAAGCATTTCAAATGTATCAGCCAAAAATAAAAAAAAAAATATTCTGCATTAGAACAAAATGTAGGACAAAGTACATACCAGAGCAGGAAATATTGGTGAAAGTCAAGCCACTCACTAACTCATTCAACCATGCATTTTCCCTTTATCCATAGGTCTCAGAATGATAATCTCTGGAGGAAAAGAAAGACAAAATAAGCACAAATAAATACAATGAATCTCAATTCAGGGACTAAAAGTACCTGAGAGACAATGTCCTTACTACTTGGGGGTCCACGCCAAAAAAAAAAAAAAGGTAGCCTACATCTGCATGCCTTGTTCTATACTTACTACTCAGAACTCCACCACTACATGCCACACAATTCCTACCCAAATACATTGGGCCAAATGACCATTACCTGGGCCCTCTAAAAGCACTAGTAAGAATAATACACCCTCTCATTAGGCTGTGCCTGTCAGGTGTTTAGAAACAGTGATGGTAAAAGTAATTAAAACAAAAGTATGAGATAATGCTAGTTGTAGTATTAGATCAGGAACCCTCAACTGTAAACAACCAAGCTTTGGGATAAAGACCAACTTTCCTTAAAAAAAAAAAAAAAGAAAAAAAATAAAATTGGTAAATTATGTAACAAGCTGTATGCTTAGAAATGAGAGATTATGGGATGATTTAGTTGTGACTGCACAGAAAAAAACAATAAGACAATTTTAAAAAGTAGTAATCTCAAGGAAAATGTCACAAAAGTATACAAAACAAAGAGCTACATCAGTTGTACTAGTTTCCACCAATCCATCTTCCATGGCCATCTAGAAAGCAAAGAGCTCCACCCTGAACTGGAAGCAGAGAAAATTTTGGGCTCCCTGATCAGCAAAAATTCTGAGTTCCTTCCTGGGAGCATCTCTGTTCATTCTGGTTCCTGGGTAGCTCCTAAAAGCCGCTGTTGTCTTAGATTTCATTTGACTATCCAACACAACTGTCCACATCCACAGCATACTGTTGTATATTTATTACAACTTGTGAACTGAGTTGTGTATGTTTAAACCAAATACTTTTAGTATTTATTTATTTATTTAGAATCAGAGTCTGTAGCCCAAGCAACTGATATTTTCCACCTTATCTTCTATTCCTATATATTTTCCAATAAATGGGAGATTTGGAAACAAAATTCGTGATCATCTGAATCCTCATATAATATTTTCACTTTGAAAAAAACACAAGGTTTCAAGATTGGATCCCAAGGTTTGCAGAAGCCAGGGGCTGTAAAGTATTCTAAGGGAGTTTATGTACCACTTTATCTTTCATACTTGGGCCAAGAAACAAAGACCAAGTAGTGCTGAATCCATTTATATTGCATTATATTATAAACATAGTGGTGGAAACATAGTCTAGCATTTCTATAGATTCAGATGATATAAAATTGGCACAAAAGGAAAAGCAGCAATGCAAAATAGAAAATAATTTATAGGAAATAAAAAGTCTATTTTTTTATATTTTCTTGATACATAAGAGAGAAGCATACATCTTATATTGTATATATCATAAACAAGAATGAGCACCACTTCTAGACATCTTGATATGGATTAGCATGACACTATAATGAGTTGGACAAATCAGGGCATCTATTGAGTTTATCAAAATATTGATTTCCCCTTTGAACTGCAACACTTTTGATAAGTTGACTACTGTTTTTTTGAGACTGTGTAAAAATTTGAAAGTTTAATTTTGTGAAATTATTGAAAAGCACAGGATATTTGTGGAAGAGTGCCATGGTTAACTATAGATATATTTTTATTATTTCTGACATTTTTTGAGATTGTAATATAATTGTATCATTTCTTTTTTTGCTTTTCTTCCTCTGAAATTTCCCACTTAACACTCATTTTCCTCTTTCATACTTATAGTCTCTTAATTTCATTAGCTGTTGTATACATACATATACACATATATTTCTGAATATATAAAACAGCCTGCTTAATCTATAAGATTATTTGTTAGTATTGGAGGGAGCAACAATAAGGTATGTAGCTAAATTTTATGGCCACTATGTCAATGATAAATGTAACAAGGAAACACCAAAGAGAACATAAGCTCCTAAGAGTGGTATTATAAAGGCTGTAAGGGCTATGGCATGGTTCAGGGTTCCCTATGAATCCATTCATGTCTCTGTAGTGAGTATTCACCAAATGGGCACAACCATCCACACATCGAGACAGTTCCTTGAAACATTGCCTCAAATTCCTGAGACGGTGACTGGGCATAGCCAGTTTTGGAAAAGAGCTCTGTGCTCCTGAAATTCGTAGTGTTTTCATTGTTCAAGAAGTTAATTATGGGGGGAAAAAAGCCAGATTTACACTTCTTCTCAGAGTAGACAAGAAGAAAGCTTGGAAGTACAACCTTAAAGTAAATAAGACCAACTGCTGATTTTTCAATTAGGTTATATTTCAGGAATACAAAATTACATATTCCTTTCCTATGCACGTCCCCTGCACTTTTAAACACGGATCAACTCATTATTAAGCTATTAATCACCTCTTCCAATTAATTGCTAGAAAATGACCCTGGTTTTAGTGATAGTGTTGCATTTGAAAAGCTCTTTGATATTAGGCGAGGTAAAGTTACAGGCGGTAATAATTTGTAGCAGTGAGGCTATTAGCTGCCATTTCAGATCTCAATTACTCAAAGGTAGATAATTACAAACAAAACAAACTCATTCTCTTACAGTAGTAAGAGCCTCTTTTTTGTTACAATATTTATGAGTGATTTTTTTTCAGTCACTAAATATAATTTACATGTAAAAAATTGACCTTAACAGCATGAAGTATGGCTACAAGTTAAAGCTGTGCTTTCATAAAAAAGAATAAATATGTTTCCTGCTCGCTGGATTGTAGAACTGGTTAACTTATGGGCTCTGTATATGGTGTACTCTTGTATTTAGGCTCCTGTATGTGGAAGCTTTCCAGAAAAGAGCTGAATGCTGATGGGTGGATCTGACAGTGGAACTGTGCCTCTCCTCTCGTTGGTGCAGGCTTTCTCTGGAACCTAAAACTAATAAAGAAAAAGAAAATCTTGTCTGAGGATTGGTTAAAATCGTCCGAGTGCTGCTGCGTTCTAGGGCTTATGGAATGTGTACTCTGACTGCTTCCGTGTTCCTGAGAAGTTAATAGTGTGGGACTCTTTTTCTTTTTAATCATATTCCTTTCATAGTAAAATATTTATTCAAGCAAATGTAAAGTACTTGTCAAAATATGAGAATATGAAATTTCCATTTTTAGGTTTCTTAAACACAGCAGTGATACAAAATATAAAACGCTGATTTTTTCCCCCGGGGCTAGTTTTTAAATTCATAAAATTACTAAATATGTTTTTGTTTTATTTACCTCTACCTTTTGGTTACTAATTATAAATTAGTAGATATAATAAGCTTTTTAGATACACTTGATCTCAACATAACAAGATGAGTTCCATAAAACGCTATAAGGAAAAACAAATAAAGTGGACAACACAAATATTGAAATTGGAACCAGGAGGTAGAGGTGACATATCTACTGATGCCTTCGACAGGAATCTCAGTTCAGAAGGCAAAACAAGGGTGAATATCATATTGGTATGTACATGTGTCTAGCTGACAGCCATAGGGAGGGAATATACTTGAGAGGACCCCAGATTAAAGGCTCCCTATGCAACCTCTAGCCCTGAATAGTAACATACTGTTTTGTTTTGTTTTTAAACTCTAGTCTTGCCTTGAGTTGCTGGTGGCTTGAGTTGATAGAAAGAATGATATGATATAATTCAGTTTTTTCTTGAAAATCTCTTCAACAGAAAAAATACACAAAGCATGGCATTCTTCTTAAATTTTTAATGTAAGGAGGTCATTGTTTTTTCAAATTAAGAGCACACATGAATATTCACCATGGTCATCACGTTTATCCCAGTGTCTATATAACCCTACATAACAACAATCATAAACATAAATTGAAAGAAGATCTTAAATACATTCAAGAAATATTAATTAAACATACTCTCTTTACATGACAAAAATAAGTCAGGATAATGTCTGAGAAAGAGGTTAATTGGTTTAAGATACACAGTTCCTCCCATTTTAGCTGCTTATGTTTTCCAGGTTATTTTGTTTTCTCCTCTATCAGCAACCACTATCTCATCAAATTCCCAGGCCTACTCTTCCACAGTATTTAGGTACTTTTTCCTCCTTAGCTAGTCTGAAAGGAAACTGCCAACGGCTGCTTATGCTTAAGAGGAGAATAATACTAAGTAGTTTTCAAATGAAAATTATACATTAACAGTTCTGCAGCTTTCAGTTAAAATAAACATTTTCACAACATGGGAAGTTTGAGATTTTAGCTAATTTAAGTTGAGCAAGTCTAATTAGTCAGCCTGTTGGGACAATACAATATGTTTGTTTGTTTGTTTGTTTTCTGAAATAAGTAGTCATTTTCAACAGTATTTTCTGATGACCACTAGGAGATGTGGGTGTGAGAGCTTAAGATGAGTAAGATTTAATAATGAGAGTAAACTCCAGTCAAAATTTTTAAATAGTCTAACACTGAGTTTTTAATTAGATATCTCAATACTATGCACGCATAATATATATATTACATCTTCTGATCTTTCCTAGCTGCCTACACTGTGTCTCCTCAGACTCTGTAAATTAATATTAATTCAGTGAATGACACACAATAACCTGATAGCATTCATCACTCTTTTAGATCTATACTTATTTGACTGATCAATTCAAAAAGTGTTATACTGCTTTCTGCCTTAAAAAGCATAACCAGTTTTGCAGATACAAATGAAAACTGATAAATGGCCAATCAAAACACTTTTTATTTATGAATTATACTAAAGCTCCTACACATCCATTGAAGACTGAATGACAAAGTCTATGACAGACGTCCCATGGTATCTCAACGCAAGTTGATGTCATTTCATTTCTATTGCTGCTTTTCTTTCTAAGTAACTATCTATTCTTGATGAAGCAAATGAACAAATAGGTACCAAGCAGAGCACAAAAAGTATGACAATAAAGGGACAAAAACCAAACAGTGAAGACAAAACCAAACAGTGCAAATTTCCTAAGATGATATTAAAGGAGTTTACTTAACCACATACAGCCAAGGCTTATGCTACCTTGAAAATATGCAAGTATTTAAGTATAAGTAGACAAGGTATCCCATAACCAAATCATAAAATGCAGAAGCAATAAACACAGTTTTCAGAGAAGTACCGATTTAAAAAAGCATCAGTTTTATAATATTGAGTAGTGGTGACCCATTGCTATCCTTTGTTTTTCTACTATTATTGCTGATATTTTATTACAGGGGTCTCCCTGTGTTATACAGACTGGTCTTGAACCCATAATTTTTCTGACTGTCCTCCCTGAGTATTTGGAATTATAGACCTGCATCACTACATTCATCTTACCATGCATTTGTTGCCAAAAATTTCAAGCAAATGTTTCTGCTTCACATGGATATGGGGAGTCAGTGGTTTCCTTGCTTGTTCTTTGTCTCTATGACTTAGGTAGCAAGTCTGTCTGTATTGCTGTGTTCAGAATGATTTACAGTAAATAGGCCAAGCTGAACTGTCTGCAAAGCCAAGCAGTTGTCTACATCTGTCCTGATAAAACGTTAATTCTTTGCAAGCTCTTTAATTATTTAGCCTTCTCTTTATTTGATTAGTAACACTAGTTATGTATTGCTGTCTATCAACTATTGGTAAAATAAGGCATAAAGCTTTCATTTCTTTTATATGGAAGCCCTAGAAATCAACTCTGAATACATATGACATCTGTACCCAAAATCTCATTGCCCTAAGTACTCTTCTAGTCATATGGTTTGAAAACCTATCCTCGCAGCAGATTCAAGAACAAAATTAAAAATGTCAAAGAAGAAAAAGATATCTTTCTTTCCTTGAAACTGTACATAATTTCCTAGAATAGTGAGGATTAGAAAGAGATGTTCTGAAAATTCTATTTTATCTATCAGTTTTTTCACTGCAAAGAGAAACAGCAGTTCTGTGCATAAATGGCTGCTCCTGCCTTCCTAGTTTGAATCTTAAAGCCCTTTATAAAATCTGATGCCCAACTGAGTAAGTCTTTTCACTATTACCTCTTTAAACCATGAATATTTAACACAAACAAAGTTTAAACTCCTGACTCTTTTCACAGTTAGTGTCTATAATCCTTTTTTCCAGACTAGGTATTTCTAAATCGTGTTAAATCTTTCATCTTCCTTCTGGTCAATTTCAAGGTTTTTATTGAATCAAATGCAATTTGTGTAGACCAGTCTTTCTCTCGCTTTCGGCTTTCCTACCAGCTTAGTAAGATCTCCTCAAATCAGGTGATTATCCTGAATACATGACATTGACTTAGTCCTTACAGGTAGGCAACAGCCACTATGTGCATCGTGTGTGTGTGTGTGCGTGTGTGTGTGTGTGTGTGTGTGTGTGTGTGTATGTGTGTGATTCACTTGAATCCATTCATTAATTAAAACTACTGCTGAAAAAACTGAGGACATTATTCTTTTGTCTATTTGGGGAAACAGTTGTATTTATAATATTGTTTTTACATTTTGTCAAACAACCTCTACCTTACTTTCTAGAATACTAAAATATATAATGTTACCCAAAAAAATGGCAATTGATTTTCTTCTGATATATTGATGAAAAAAAATAAAGAAAAAACAAAACAGTAAACTCCAAGCATGATATTTCTGTGTACAGTTTATTCAAACCTTAAATGATTTCATTTCCCAGGAAGTTATAAAATATCACCTAGCACACTGTGTTATTTATTTCTCTTAAAATGTAAAACCCGAGGCAAGGTAAAGAGCTGGAACATTTAACCTCTGGTGACCCAAGGTGCACTTGATCTGTTATTTTGTATTCTATACTCTTCAAAAGAGCAATATAAACAGAATTATTTATGCCCAGCAAAATGTTGCTTAATTACTTATGCACCGCTGTTTGCTTGTATTTTAAGCTCTCTCTACCACCCACAGGCAGACGTTAAACAGCTGCTAAAAGCTAGCTTTAGTCTTGCCTGTTTGAAATTAGCATACTTGAGCTTTGAAAAAACTTTGTTACCAATTTACATATGCATAGAGACTGATATTTAGACTCACCATATGATATGTCCCTCAAGAGCTTTTCTTATTGCCTCCATCCTCAGGTCTCAACCTAGAGACTGTAAATCTAGCAGGTGATTAATTCTATACCCTTGAGAAACTAGCAATTAGCACTTGCAACCAGTAAAAAATTGTCATTTCAAAACCCTGTTTACTATGCCCATGCATTTTCTATGAACTCATGGTTAACTCTAAATAGATGTGCATGGCAATAGATCTGCAGACATTTCTGTCTCCTTATGTAAAATATAATATAGCTGCGAGCTAATCAACCTATTAAATATATATAATTGACATTCCTTTTTTAATAAAAAATAGCAAGATGCAGCAAGCATGGAAATACTATACATGATGTTTTATGTCACTAAACCTTAATCAGTTCATTTCAACATGATGACTTTGTAGGGTTTACCTGTTCTGTGTCAATTCTTATCTCTGATAGCTGAAATTACCGACTTCCAGATGTTCTTATGCATTATTGAGGTCTTCTGCAGTAGATGCTGGAAAAGGTAAGATAAGGTTTTATTTCTTTGTAGTACTCACAACACTGAGATCAAAGACTGGAAAGTGCATTGCTTAGTATTGAGAGCTATGATGAACCTAACATTTATTTTCAAGTCAAAAACCTATCATAAAAACTGCTCATCAATCTTCAGTTAACCCTTTCATGTGTGACTGTGAATTCAGCAAGGAAATGTTTGGAAGAGCTTCAAAATGGCACATTTGCTCATAAAATAAAGTAATGCCGAGAAGGCGTGCATATAACATATGATTTAAGTTGAAAATGTGTTCTGCAAGCTCTGGCTTGTGAGGAAAGAGGAAGAATAAGAAAACAAAATAGCACACAGTAAAATAATTCCATAGGAAAACTTGCAGCAACAATGGATTTTGGTCAAGATTAAAAATCTGTTAAAGAATTTATACACACATACATTCACTCACATTCACACGCATGTATATTTTTAAATGGTTTCTGATAAGATCACCCAGCACTTTGTAGAGTGCTAACTGAAGTGAAAACAGGGTAATTCTATTTTCTGAAATGTTTTCAGTTCGGTTCAAAGAAAAGAAGATAGGTGAAAATAGCTAGCATGCATGCAACCCTCAGCATAGCGTTAACATCCTGTAACCAAAACATTTCATTTTGAATTATATGTTACACACTTTTATGATTACAAGACTTAAAATAATACCATGCAGGCTATCTTGATTTCTAACCTCAGTTTACAGATAGTCTTACTTTAAAAAAAGATCTTAAATCCAGAAAACTCAGGCAAGAATACTTTAGAACCCTGCTTTTGAATACAAAGGACATTATATCAACTTTACTCAGAGATGCAAACTTAAGAACAAGTGCAGAAATGTTTCAAGAAAAGGGAAGCTGATTTTCCCACTTGCACAGTCATTAGATTGTCTGCTGAAAAGGCATGCTAGACTTTCTACTAATTACATCATCAGATCATCATACAGTTAAAATCAGTTGCAGGGCACTCATACACAACTAAATCCCTGCTTCTAATTACTATTTTAGTCTCTTTTTCCTCGTGACACGTTGGTGATAGATCATTATTTTTTCAGCAATTTGTTCGCATTTATATGCAATATAATTGGATCTGATTAATTATTATGATTAATGACTGCAGAATTTCCTTGCAAAGCTATTAATACTGGTGGTATCAAATGAAAGACATGGACAAATTAAAGCCCATGGATTCCTGTTGCTCGTACTTGCAGCACAGAAACTGAAGTAACCCTTTGCTGTTCCCCAGCAAACAGAAAGTGACTGCAAACCTGAGCTTCTTTCTGCGTGTCTGTAACAGGCTCATAACATGTGAAATATCTGGAATGATTTGAGGCTTATTTAGTAGTGTTATAAGTAATCAATCTGCCAAGTCTATTTCAAAAAGAAGCACATAGCATGGGTATTATTGACTTGAGTCAGCAAGGAAATGAATAGCCTTAAAAACAGTTAGAACACTATTAAGAAATAATTGTCAACTAGGATATTTGTAATTTCTCCATTTTCTTCCATAAGCATAATATTAGACACTTAGTTTTAACTTCTATTAAATGTCAGATTACAAAATTTCTAAAGGACATATTTATGTAGAGTGTGTTTTGTGTTTTAAATTATACCTAGGCTTAGAAGTGGGATATTACATGTAAAAAAAAGCAAACAACGACTGAGCAGCTTAGGGGATCGACTTTCCCGTTTCCTCTGGGACCTGACTTTAAATCTGGCTTTGAGCAAACTGGAGAAAAATCATTTCAATCTAATGGCAGCAGCAAATAAAAAAAAAAATCAGATAGCTTTAGTTCCTTGAAGGTGGCAGGGAGCTTTTCTCTTTTGCTTTATGAAGTATCCAGAATTTAGGAATTTAAAGGAAAAATTGGGTTTGGAAGATGCATGCCTGGTGATAAACGGTAAAATACAAATAATGTTCAGTGAAATTTGCATCTGTCATAACAGTCCCAGCTCTGTCCAGAGCATGAGCTTAACAGGGAGGCAAGATAGCTCCAGTCTTGCTGGGAAGATGGATTTATTCTGTCTGACCCAGAACTTGTAGTGGTGCTTGCATTATCGGGAAGATTTTCAAACAACTTTAGAGGTGCCGTTTTAGTGACAATTGGATGTAGACATCTGATGATGTTCCTTGTGAAAATGCTGGGTGGTTCATGTTTTTTAAAATGCTAAGCAGTGATTCTTAGCCAATCCAACAGATAATTTCTCTTTAATGATTAAAAGGAACTTAAACTCACCAAAGAGAGATATCCTAAAGCAACCATCTTACTGGATGAAGAGTAAAGCATTTAAACACACATGTCCAACTGAAGTTATTTTTTTTTTAATTCAAAAGAAGTAATCCTGTGATGATTTTAGGCAGCTAACAATATGGATAATACAAGATTCTTCAGTCAAATTCACACATTATTAAAGATAGAGGTGTGCTCCATATTTATTATAGGAATGATTAAAGCAAAGTCAAGTTAAACATTTAAAATCTTATAGAAATCATTTTGGTTATCTGAGCTTTTAAATAAGCCACATCACTATCCTATTCCTCAGCTGAAAGGTTTTGTATCAATTATTTATAAAAGGATAATGCTAAGTTTTCTTTTTCTTTTATGAGTAGAAAACTGAGATTAATATGAGGATCAGCATTGAAGCTATTTTCACATGCCACTTGTATATATAAATTATCTTAGTGGCAATTAATTCAGAAATTGGGAACAGCCTTCCGTCCAAGTGGGACTAGGGGTTGTGAAAGCAGGGAGGAATCACAGACAATGACATTTCTTTTTCTTAATAAGCTTAACCACTCAGAAGAGTGACCACTCCCATCCTGATAAACAGTGTTGGATATTCACCACTACTAACTGGAGAAAGGTAATTACACAATTAGAAACTGAGAAATTAATGAAATTATTAAAAACACCATGTAGGTATCACCATTAATAAAATTGGTTTTGAAGTATATCCCATTGGAAAATGTGACATAAAGCCATTAAAATCACACAACATTCAGATATGAAAAATAGTCCTGGACACTGTGTGACTCCAATTAAAGTAGATGACCAGTCTATCACTCTAAGACAATTCCTTTTAGTATACACACTGAGGAGTTAGTGGGGAAAGAAGTCCTAATATGTTGACCACTATCCTGACACACATGTTTCCAAGAATTATATATGCTTTTCCAACAAAAGTCTTTGTGTTTGACACATTTTTTTAGTATTAAATAGACAAAAAAACATTATTCCTAGTACCTAGGAGTAAAATACTTCCTAAAAGAAACACACTCCAATTGGAAGAGAATAAATAAATAATACAATAAGTACCATATATTTCCACATCAATCTACAATTTAATAGCTGACTTATCAATTCTTTGTCTAACAAAAACCCAGTTATATTCAATTTGGTAGGGCAATGAAAAGTGAAACAAGTCTTTTTGAGCTAAGAACAGACAGAAGAGCATTTGAATGAATGTTTCGCATCAGCCCAGTATATCCTTCAAGGATAAGAACCCTTGGGTGCTGCTTCTTGTTACACATTACTCCAATGCAGCCAGTTCCTATTTAATTCTGAAACCAAGAGATTACCCAGACTCAAACTGTTCTGAGAAACCTTGACTTATTCCAAGACTGTGTGATTATACCTTTCCAACCCATGACTTAATCAAACTGATATTTCATACTATACCACATCCCCTGTAGGTTCTGGAATAGATATTTTTAGTGCAGAAAAGAGGAAAGATAATAGTTTAAATTTAGACTCCACATGAAAAGATAAATAAACTTTGGATATCCTTGCTGACAGTTTGTGTATTGTGCTTTCCTCCAGCTTTTCTTGTAACAAAATCAACAACCTACAGTGATGATTCACTGTCTGTTTTCCAACATATTTCTTGCCTTTCTGAGCCAGTGATGGTGCATATTTTTGAAAAGTGAAATTTGGAATTTTCTATTTACAAATTTTTAGATTCTCAGGCTATATGTTTGTGTTTCTTTCCAATACCCTTCATAGTCTTTAACTAATATAAAAATTTTAATCTTAATTTTCTCTTATACTGGATTTAGATGCTGAGTGTGTTCTTGGAGATTAATGTTTTTCATCTAAATCACCAACACTTTGGCATATGTTTAAAGTATATCTTTTGAAACTATTCTCCTGAGAGTGAATTAACACTGGGAACAATCTAAATGCCCTCCTGTAGAAAATTCATTCAGCAACTGCTGGTGTCTTTATACTATAAAATATGGTTAGGCCACTTCAAGGAATATAGAGACTCTATGATTGAAAAAAAAGTACTCTATGGATTATATATAGTTAAGTACTGAAAGTCAGTCATTGGGAAAATATGTATAGAATGGCCCCATTTAAAAATAATTCTCTATAAGTTTACATACAGAAAGAATGTCTGACATAATACCAAGAGTTTAATAGTGAGTGCTTTTGCAGAATGGAATAAAAGCTATTGGAGGGGTGAAATTTTTTGATGCATACTACTTCAATATCATGTTTAAGCTTTTGTAATAAAAATTATGCTACAAGACTAAAGAAAATGTATGTAACAAAATCCCAGATTTTAGAACCCTCTTTGATATTTATGAAGATTAGCCTTTAGGAATCTTTTTTTTTTCCAATTCTTATCACATTTCTGAGGTGCAGACATATTTAGGTAAGCAAACTGTTTAATGACTTTTAGATATAGTTCCCTCTGATGATGTTTATCCATGGAAAGAGCTCACTTAAAACAAGAAATAGTCACAGCTAAAATAACACACTTCCTTCCCAAATATTTGAATTCATTAGGAATAAAATAATCACTTAAGGTTATAAAACAAGATACAAGGTATTAAAGTTTTCCATTAAAATTTTATTACTTTTTATTTATTAAATACTGGAATATTATTTTACTATAAGCAATCTAATCTTGTAAAAATAAAGAAAAATGGTGAGGGGTGCATGTGTGTATGCGTGTGTGTGTGTGTGTGTGTGTGTGTGTGTCTGTGTGTGTTTTCTTCTTAATTTGTGTTATCATTCTTCACAACATTTCTTCTCTGAAAGAATCAAAAGACAAAATCCTTCAGTTATTGGGCAACTGTCAGTGAGTCTGCAATGCAATGTCCAAATAGGATAGTTTACCTCCATTGAGTCTGTCATGTGCAGTGTACATATTCTTGGAATAAGAAGATAGATTATGTGCATTTAGTAAAATCATATGCTTTTTGTTAGGAATTTGAAGCTCTTCAGAAGCCACACTGCAAATATTATATTTCATGAACCCCAGAATTGCCTATGTAGTCACAAAACAGAGTAGCAGAAAAACACATTGTGAATTCCGTTCTCATCCAAAGGTCTGTTTTTGGTAAGATTTTTGGAAAATCTTCACATAAATCATACTAGTTCTTTAAAAATTCTCTTACAGCAAACCAATGTTTTTAGACTATCTACCATTTTTTTTTATTTGCGTTTCTGAGGTAAAGTTTATAACTATAAATAAAGGTACTAATGAGAATAATACAGAGAAATGTTGGGTTGTAAAGTAATAAGTACAACTATTTCAGTATTTAAGAACAATATTATTATGTTTGTTTATTTTTGAGAGGAGTAAGATGGGATTTTTTGTGTAGCCCTAGTTGTCCTAGAACTCACTCTAAAGACAAGGCAGGCTCCTAACGCTAAGACCCTCCTGTCTCTGCCTCCCAAGTACAAGGATTAAAGATGTGCACCACCAATGTCCAGAATATTTTTTGAAGTACTATAATTCAGGAAAAGAGGAATTTAAATCTCAGGATTCTATTTATTTAAATGTGACAACTTTAAATTAGCAACTATTCTCTAAGTTAGCAAAATTAACTTATATTTCAAGTCTAACCTAAGAATTCTGCTATGGAAAGGATAGCTTTATTTTATCTCTAATATGAATACACACAGGTTCCAGCCTTCCCCAAATCTGAGGAAAATGAAATGGATGACAAAATTAAGAGCTCAGATTCATACAAACAGAAAATGTTCCTACAACTCAATGATTCGACACTGCCCATATACTGAGAGAATACAAGTAACATTCCTTGATGTAATATTCTTTGATTGTTTTTATCCATTTGAAAATATTAATTATCTTGAAGCTCCTAAAGCAAGTTACAAAGACTGACTTATACAACAAGAATAGGTGTCTCATAACTCTGAAGTTTACAAATCCAAAACCAAATTGTCAACTGAGTTGATTCCTCCCAAGATATCTGTCTTTGACATACAGATGTCTGTTATTCTC
Source organism: Sigmodon hispidus (assembly GCA_004025045.1). Classification (NCBI taxonomy): domain Eukaryota; kingdom Metazoa; phylum Chordata; class Mammalia; order Rodentia; family Cricetidae; genus Sigmodon; species Sigmodon hispidus. The sequence goes on from PVIH01000753.1 coordinate 168,578, forward strand.
TGTGTGTTATCATTTGTGCTTTCTCTAGATGGATAGATCTCCAGTCTCTCCATGTCCTCTTCTAAGAACACCAGTCATATTAGGCTAGGGTTCATCAATAATTTTATCTATCACTTTAAAGGCTCTTCATCTAAATATAGACATTTTATGAAGCAGCAAAATTTAAGATATATTATTAATAAACTTAGAGAAATGATATGCCACCTACATTATCATTATCATCATCACTTATAATCTATCCAAAACATCTACTAGTGTTTAGAGAATGCCATCTTATCATTTCGATACATTATACTAGGTAGATATATTTTATATTATGTTTCTTAATGCTATCACCTTCCAAAGTCAGTACTCACTGATGGACAGTTAGATATTTAACAATGATTTTCTAGAAAACAGAAAAGTTCTGGTCCAGACTTTGAAAGATGCAAAGTTTGCATAGATGCACCTACAAAATAGGTTATCATCTGCTGATATGGAATGCAGGTTGGGAGAAGATGCACACATCAAACTCTCATGAGCTGCAGTGAATTTTCCTGGTTTCATGAAAGTCAAAACTTCCTGTTCAATCTCTTTTAGGATGGTATTTATTTATTTATTTATTTATCTTTGCAGATGAATATTTTATTTTTTATATATTTATTAGTTGGTATTTTTATATCATGTACCCTATCCTACTCAGTTATCAGACCGCTTAGATTCATATCCACTCTGATGATCTTCCCATTTACAAAACTGCTCATTCTTGTTGCTCAACATTTTCATTTGATTCAATTTTTTCCTTTATTTATTCTGTGTCTTTTACATCATGTATCTTGATCCCATTCCCTTCCTTGTCACTTTGCATCTGTATTCCACCCCTGTACACAATCCCCTAAAATTTTGAGAAAAAAAGAGAAAAAATCAATAAGTAAAACCAAATAAAAAAGAGACAAAACTTTACAAATATCTCAACATGAAAGCTGCAGTATGACATAGTAAGTCATACTATAAACCCCTTTATTCATATATTTTTACTTGCAAGTAAGTATTTATTGCCAGGAGTCATTGGTCTGGTTCAAGGCCTCTGGTTTTTACTATATTATCAGTACTGGGACCTCACTAGGATTCTTCCTAGATATCCTGTTGGAATTGTGCAGAGGAGATTCCACAGCTTTGGGTCTAGTCTGCAAATCGGGTCTTTTCACATGCTCTAGCAGATCATATATGGGCTAGATGATGGGGAAGTCCAAGTCATAACCTTGGGTATAAGCCTAAGGAGGTGTAGGGTTTGTCCACCAGATGGGAAATGGTGACAGCTCTCCCAGGCTTACAGCTTTGGAACTGGCTTGTTCACACCTGCACTAACAGGGTTGGCTCTCTCACTCTTATGACCACAGGGTTAATAGGTAGGAGGGGAATAGAGCAACTCACCACCACTCATGCTATCATAAGATAAATGGGTAATAGGATAGTTCCCCTTGCTCACAATTTGTGGACTGTCTCACCTACATCTATGCTAACAGAGTTGGCTCTATAGTGTTGACCTGGTGAGGTGCAGGGCCTGTTCTCCAGAGTGTTATAGCTGCTGGAGGTCAGGGATGTGCCTCCCATACTTATGACCACAGGACCAACTCTCCTACCTTTCTCTGGCATTGACGACTGAGGTGGAAGAGAATAGGCTCAAATTCTTGATATCCATTATTTGATTGTTTTCAAATGATTTGATTGAACTCACAGAATGTTGATGTATGTAATTACAGTTTTTAAGTTCAATACTATGCTTCATTTTATTCATGATATAATCTAAAGCCTATAAAACATACACTGGAATAATTCCTGTCTTTTCCTGATTTTAAAAATGCAATTTTAAAACCAAAAGTTTTTTCTAATATTGACAAGGAGGCCAAAAATATTCAATGAAAAAAAGATAGTATCTTTAACAAATGGTGTTGGTATAGCTGGATAGTAGTGTGTAGAAAAGTGCATATAGATCCAAACTTATCACCCTGCAGAAAACTCAAATCCAAGAGCATCAAAGAACTCAACATAAACCCAGTCACACTGAACCTAATAGAAAAGAAAGTAGGAAATACCCTCCAACACATTCACACAGGTGACCACTTCCTAAATATAACATCAGTAGCATAGACACTAAGAACAACAATCAATAAGTAGGACCTCATAAAACTAAGAAGCTTCTGTAAATCCAAGGACACAGTCAATAAGACAAAATGCCAGCCTACAGAATGAGAAAAGATTTTCACCAACTTTACAAGTGACAGAGGACTTATCTCTAAAATATAAAAAGACCCCAAGAAACTAGAGCCCCAAACCTTGAATAATCCAATCAAAAAATGGGGATCTGAACTAAAAAGAGAATTCTCAGGAGAAGAATTATAAATGGCTGAAAGGCACTTGAAAAAGTGTTCAACTTCTTTATCCATCAGAGAAATGCAAATCAAAACAACTTTGAGATACCACCTTACACCTGTCAGATTGGCTAAGATAAAAGATACAGATGACAGCCTATGCTGGAGAGGATGCCAAGCAAAGGAAACACTCTTCCATTGTTGATGGGAGTGTAAGCTTGTTCAGCCACTTTGGAATGCAGTATGGTGGTTTCTCAGAAAACTGACAATCTCCCCAAGGACCCAGGAATACCACTTCTGGGCATATCCCCTAAAGATGCACATTCACACTTCAAACACATTAGCTCAACTATGTTTATAGCAGTATTATTCATAATAGCAAGACCCTGGAAACAACCTAGATGCTCCTCAACTGAAGAATGGATTAACAAACTGTGGTATATCTACACAATGGAGTACTACTAGCAGTAAGAAAAACTGATATCCTAAAAATTGCAGGTAAATGGATGGATTTGGAGACTATCCTCCTGATTGAGGTATCGCAAACCCAGAAAGATGGGTAGGGGATGTACTCACTCATTAGTGGACTTTAAATAAAAAGAAAAGCATTCCAAAGTTGCAACCTGAAGAGAGTAAACGTAGTTCAAGAAACCCCATATTGTATTCTAGTAGCCATTTTGTACTAAAATAGAGTTTAGATTCACATTCCTGGCATGTGCTTACCCAGTTCCAAGAAAGAATGAGCTAAGCCTATCTAAGGACACCTGGCTGGCCCACCCCTTAGGCAGTAAAAACCTACCAGCCTCACCATCCAGGTGGGGTCCAGGAATATTAAGCTGTAAAAATTCCCTAAGCATGAGTTCATCAAGAGAACATCTGCAGGCTTGACCCCAAGTAACCCTGCCTGATGGTCTTTGCCTGTAAACAGCTTGTGTAACTTGGGGTGCTCAGCTCTTCCCTGCACTGCACTCATGGGGTGAGATTGCAGTACAGAGAACAGGGTCCCTGACTGGCTTATATCTTGCTGACAACAAACCTTGCTGTTGCATTTCAGACATTTCTGTCTCCAGTGGTCTCTCTGGATGATTGAGATTTAGGTATTACACAAACCACAACCACTGTATAGCTTGGGATCTGAAGCACCTTGGACTAGAACCTTGGAGCCCTTTCCCTTCAGAGGAACACCTGACCCAGTCTTGATGCTGGGATGAGAAAAGCAGATCTACTTGGAGTGAATGCTGAACTTGCCATCCTGGGACCTCAAGACCTCCTGCTCTTGCTGGGAAGGAGATAAGGAGATGGGGAGAAGAGAGAGTGAATGGGGGGGGGCAGGAAGGGGAAGGGAGTTTGAACAAGGGGATACATGGTTAAAAAATGACACTTTTTCATAATAATTAAAAAAGAATAAACTGTTATAAAATATAAACAAAATGCCATTTTAGAATTAACAAAAGTGTTCTTAAACTATGGATTCAGCCTTTATGTATAGAACATAAAACTAATATGCTGATGTTCCAAATAAGCCCATACAGCTTTAGTAAAAGGACAATGGTCATTTTCTCTAATTGTATAGATATTTCTACAAATAGAGAATGCAGATAAATTTTTACATTCTAACTTAGCAGTTTTTCTTCTTCCTCCCACTACTTTTTGAAGTAGCCTCATTAAAAAAATAATTATTTTGATTAATAAGTGCATTTTTATTTCTATCTTCACTAACACTAGTAAAAGTATTACATTTTTATTTCTTAATACTACAATTTGCACACATATAGTAAGCTGAATGATTACTGCTAAAAATAATTTAATTTTTTACTTTCAGATAAAAATACAAACTAAAATGATTAAGTGTTAACATAACAAAAATGTTCAAATCAAAAGAACTGTTTCATTATTGTTAACCTATGTTACTTTTAAGTTTTAAGATTATTTTTAGCAAATACTCCTTCCTTCAGAAAATAAGTGGATATTAGATGTAAAGCAAGGATAATACAATCCATACCCCCAAAGAAGCTAGACAATAATGAGGACCCTAAGTGGGACTTTAATGGATCTCCCTAGAAAGGGAAAATAGATAAGATCTCCTGGTAAACTAGGAGCTCAGCTGGGGCAACTGGAGGAGGGACAGAGACAGAGCAAGAACAGAGACATCCTGATAGAGGAAGCCATTATCAGAATAGGGAGAAAACTGGTGCTAGTGAAATTCCCAGGAATCCACAATGATGGGCCCATATAAGACTCCCAGCAATAGTGGAGAGGGTGCCTAAACTAGCCTAACCCTGTAATCAAATTGATGACTACCCTAAGTGTCATTATAGAACCTTCACCCAATAACTGATGGAAGCAGATGTAGAGATCCACAGCCAAGCAGCAGTGGATCCTAGAGGAGGAATCATATGAACAAGGATAGTCAAGATCCTGATCAGGAAATCTATAAAGACAATTGAACCAAGCTTCTGGAAGCTCAGGAACTTTAGTCTGACAGCTGTAGAGTCTACATGGGGCCAGAGTAGGCTCTGTGAATGTAGGGACAGTTCTGTGGATTGGTCAGTTTGTAGGGCTCCTGGCAAGGGACCAGGATTTTTCCCTAGTGCATTAATTTGTATTTTGGAGACCATACCCAATGGTGGGATACCTTGCTCAGCCTTGATACAGTGTTGGGGATTCATTCTGCCTCCAATTGATATGCCAGACTTTCTCACCTCCCCATGGGAGGCCTTACTCTTGGTGGGGAGGTGCTGGGAAAGAGCAAGAGGAAAGGAGAGAAGGGAGATGTAGTGGGTATGTAAAATGGAAAAAAAAATAAAAAGAAAGGAAGGAAGAAAAGAAGGAAGAGAAAGAGAGAAAAGAAAACTAGTAGGCCCAGGCAGAGGTGGTGCACGCTTTGATCACAGCATTCTGGAGGCAGAGGTGATGCACGCCTTTGATCACAGCATTCTGGAAGCAGAGGCAAGGGTAGTTCTAGAAGTTCTTGGTCATCCTGGTCTACAGAGGACAGCAAATGACAGTTACACATAGAAATTCTATCTTATAAATAAGATAAATAGATAGATAGATAGATAAATGAGGACTACTAGAAAAGGGTTTAAATTATTTAGCCTCATAAAAATAATTTAATGAAGAAAGGTCTTAGAAAATTTCAAGATTTATGATTAACTTTAACCATAACCTCTAATCTTGTTAGAAAATACTATACATTATTGTATATGATTAATTTTTTATTTGTTAGTTTTCTGAGTCAAGATATCAATATGTAGCTCAATGTGCCCTCAAACACATGATCCTCTTCCTCAATTTTCCACGCACTTGAAAAATAGTTATGTGACTTCCCATTTGTCTCAGATACAATGCATTTAGAATGAACATATTAAAAAGTAATTAATACTTAGAAATAATCTTCTAATTTTAACTTTAGCAATGTTGATATTTGTTAATAATTGCAATTATCAACTATTATAGTATAGTTGAGTAATAACATGCTTGTCTATCAATCTATCATTTATCTATAAATCCTATATAATATTAATATAATGATATATTTTATATATCTATATAATTTTTCTACAGTGTTTGGACTATTGGTCTTTGCTATAGCTATAGCCTAGTAGTTTTAGGACCAAAGTGTCTACACAAAATAATTCAAAGTTAATCATCAGGCTAAAATATAACTCGTGGATAGGACTCAAAGGCACAGAATAATGTATCCATTTATATCACTCTGTTGGTGCCCGTGGTTCTTACTGATATCAATTTTCAAATTCAGAAACAGTCATAAGAAAGACACAAATGTAAGTACAATTTTCCACATCATGTGGCTAAACCTAGCTATTTCTACCCTAAAAATAATTACAGGTGACTGAAGAAAGGGAAAAAGGGAAAAAGCCAGCTGAGCACCCACAAGCATCTGCCTCTGCTTTCCAGATGCAAACTCAGTGTGAACCACTAGCCTAATGATTTCTAACACACAGCCATAGTTAAGCTCACCTCCAAGCTTTCCTTACCACATTGAACTGGATATTCAACCTGTAAACCAAAATGCACACTACTTTCATTAATTTACTTTTGTCAGGTAATTTCTGAAAGCAACAAGAAAAGAAATTAGTATATCATCCTTTAATTTATTAATGGCTTTTAAAAATTTTTTATCCTAAAGAAAAGCCATAAAGAAATTGTTTTAAAAGAAAATCTGTTTTTTAAAGTCTAGAATAATTTACTCTATTTCTTAGAATGTCACATGAAGAGGTTTGAATTTTGACAGTTGAATTGCATACACAGAATCGCAGCACTTCTGGTAAACAAAACAAACACTATTTACAGATCCATCTGTTATGATTTAGAGGTGCTTTTCCTCATCAGGTCTCAGTAAGAAATCATATTCCCCCTAGAACACTGCTGAGAAGAAATAGGACATTTAAGAAGTAGTTAGGTTTTTAGAAGACATAATTGGCCTTCTGCAGAGTAGGTTTGTTCTTATGTGAGTTACTTTTCTCTCTTCTGTGTATACCTGCTTGTGACTAAAGTTTCAAAGAAAACTGTTCTCATCAAAAGACAGGACAATGGTGCCAACCTCTTAAATATTCTTGATCCAAACCATCACTCAAAAGAAGCATCTTCCCTTAGGTTTCTCTACCCCAGGTATTTTCTTAATAATAGGAAAAACACAGCAAGGTGACAGACTAAATAAGCCTCTTTTATCTAGTAACATGAGGAAAGTCTCTTTATTTTTTTAATATAATTTGTCACTCTCCTTTTTTTTTTTTCACCACTGGCCTTCAATATTTTTCCCATGTATAGCCTCATTGTTTCATTTTACTATCAACTGTATAAAAATACATCTATTGATAACATTAACCAAAGTTGCAAAATAAGGCTCAAAAAATAGATCACAGTCAAACTGACATTAAAAATGGTGTCAAAAGGTAGTTTTCCCATTGAAAGAAAGTCAAAAAGTAGCATTTCTTCTTTTGAATGTGCCACTGTGACAGGGCATATTTGTATTTATGAGATGACATTTTTCTTCAGAGTAGGGACAAAAGGAATAGAAGCAGATGTCTAAAACTTTTCAATTGAGTGCGATGCTTTTAATGGGGAGTAGAATGCATGGAACATAAAGTGGAGACAGCCTGAAGGAGATAACTGTTAAGCATCATGCCTCTTGCATCAGACAAGAATTAGGAAGTATAATTTATTAAAGATGTACTCAGCCTGCCAAATTGTACTCCTACTTATAAAAATATTTAGGCTGTCTAAAGCACTCCTAACAAGAATGGATAGAAAGTGCCTAGAAACAAAAGAAAAATCCTCTCACGCACTCCAAAAATAGATCTGCATCACTCCTTTTAAGGCAATGTATAAAAACGATAATTTAAAAATGGTAAAGTAAGTGAGTCTTCTATAACACACTGTTTTCCTTTCACTAAACTTTTTATAGAATGCCAGTACAGTATCTTGGTTCTAGTAAAATAGTTCTGCTGCTCCAAATGTCTCCAAAGATTTGAAAAGGGGAAAATTATTTGACACTAAATCACATATATCTAATAACTAATAAAGTGCATACATGTGGTGGTAGTGAAAGGGGAAAGGGAGATTTTATATCCTTAATCTAAAATAATTTGAATTGTATATTATAAATATTCTGTTTATCATTTTTCAATACAGCAGAATGACAACAGTTCCAGGAAATGTCAGATCAGCTTGAAGACATCAGCTTGAAAATCTAATTTTCAAAAAAACTAAGAGGAAAGGCAAGAATGAGGCTCATGATCTGTTAGTGCCTTTGCATTGTATTAGCAAAATACCATATCATCAATCTCCTTTCTTTCTTTGTGTCTGACTCTGCCACCCTCTTGGCTTACACACCCGGAGGAGCATAATTATAGGCATGTAACATATGCAATGTGACTTTGGAAGTATGGAATTTAAATTACTTCAGTACATAAATCACCCTTAGCCCATAAGTCCATTTTCCTGTGCAAATGAAGAGAACCTAGTGATTGTTTACCATACTTTGGAAAACTTCTTTTAAAAAATAGTACATTGCATAATTATTGGATTTGTGAAAACATGCTTTGATCAAATGAAATGAGCATTTTTAGTTTGTTCAAAGCTACTTTCCATAATCCATTACACAGCATAAATTTCACGATAACTGCTCACATAGCAACTTGTAAATATACCCGTATATTTTCCTTCACTTTAACAGCAAAGAAAAAAGTGATTAAAGATGTAACAGAAAAATCTTTTTCACTTATAGTTCTTCCCTTGAATTAAAAAAAAAAAAAAGTCTTACAGAAAGAAAGGAACCCACTGTGAATACACATGCCTGGCAATGTTCCCCTTCCTCTTCACTAGGATATAATCAATGGGGACAAAGAGTGGGGTGACGGTGGAGATGACAAAGCCAGCATGACACACATTGGCTGACATCTTTCTTAGAACTAAAGAAGGCATTTATTATATTTCAAATGCCTAATGCAAACACAAATCCAAATCTTATTCTTTTCCCCCACATTGAGGTAAGGGAAGTTTCTGGACTGAAACTTACTTCTGAAAACTGTAGCTTCTGAAAAGCAGCACAGTATTGTCTGCAGAATAGATAACTAAGAGTAATCAGAATTCAGAAAATGTTTTATTTATCTCCTTCTACTAATTTAAGTGAGAAAAATCCTGAGAAAAATAGTCAAAAGCAACCAATCCTCAGCCCCGATTCCCGGTTCTGGTGGTGTTGGTTGTCCTTGGACATTCATTAGACACTTTCATCCCCATTCTCAACTGATATGGAAATATTAATAAAATAATGTTATTTTTCACTAATAAAATTTGTTCTACACATCAGAAAGAACACTTCTTTCTCCAAAGGAGTCAGTTCTATTTACTTAAATGTAATCTGTAAAATAAATCTACCAAAAAAGTATGTTTTTTACTTTAAAAATGTTGAATATTTGACCCACAGTGAATTAAGTATTCAGAAAAATTAAAGTGGAAGTATCTGCTCCAGACCATAGGGTGGTACCATCCTGTACAAATTCAGTGATAGTCTCACACACACCATTTTACATTTTCTACTGTTCACATTCAGAAGGCATCTTGAACATCTTAAATAGAACAGCATAAACAGATACCATATTACCACATAATTTCTAGAATGCACTACTAATAAAGTGAATTGTTTTAATTTTTAGCTATACAATGACTATTTTAAAGTTAACCACATCTTGATTGAAAATAAATGTCACTGGAGATGCATAATCTGAACTTCAGTTTCATATTTAAAAGTTTTCATCATATGAATCTATTAACAGTTTTTCATTTAAACTAGTTAAAATAAGATAAAAATAAAGTTATTTCCATGTTCACATTAGCCACATTTTATTGTCTAATATCTACATGTAGCTAATGGCTGCTATAATGAATAGACTATAATAAGAAAATAAATGGGATAATTAAAACCTATTAAGTAGCTTTAATATCTAATTAAGTGATATCTAATATCCCATCTTACCTATTTCTGCCATAATTGTAGGTTATTGTCCAGTAGTTAACCAAATTGACATATACATAAATACAATACGTTCATTCACATTTTGAATTCCCAAAGACTTGCTAATATTTTATCTAAATATAAGTTAACACATTTGGAAGTTTATGGCAGTATTTAATATGCTTGCTATTAATAACTTTGGAATATAAGATTCTGGAACTCAACCCAAAGCAAGCTAATATAGTTATAATGCCTTCTTTATATTAAAAAAAGCATATAGAAAGTAGATTAAAAGAAAAACATACCACCATAACTATTCTAACATCTAGTAAAGTAGACTTCAATCTAAAATTAGAAGAGACAAAGAAAATATTATGTATTAAGAGACAAAACAATCTCTTAAAAATGTATAGCAACTATAAATAAAAAGACATCAAATGTTGGGCTCCCAATCATATAAAACAAACACTAATGGTCATAAAATGTTTGATAACTATTGATACAGTAATAGTCTTGATTTTAATACTATACTCTCATTAAACAGATAAATAAAACTATGAGATTAAAACAGATGATAAATTAATGAAGTGAACACTAAAGACAAGCATATGGAAACAATGAAAATTGTTTCTTTGTACAAGTAATTAGAAACCACTACCCTAACTATCAAAACTGTATTATAAATTATGTTACAAAATAACACAATTAGGAAGCAAATGGGAAGATTACAAGAGATACCAATGAAATCAGTAGTCATTATAGAATACATTGAAAATTATACACCAAAGAACCAAAGAAAAATTCTAAAGAAAAATAAATACCTTCCAAAACACAAACAATCAGCCAAATAAATAAAGAAATGGAAAAACAAGCCCATAACAAACTATAAAACAAAACATGGTATCACAAAGAAAAGCCTATGACTAGATACATTCACTGTCAAAGTCTACCATTTGAGGAATAGAGAACACCAATGCTTCTCAAATTGTTTCACAAAAGAGATAAAAAAGAACCAATTTTATTCAATGAATTCAGTATTACCCCTATATCAAAACTGAATAAAGATACAACAGCAGCAATAGTAAAGAACAATGTCCCTAAGGACTGTACTGTGGAATTTACATATATAAATACAGTTTATATAAATTGTATTCAAAAGCACATTAAGAAGACCATACTCTATGGCTAAGTTGGTTTTCATCTCAAAGATGTAAGTCAAATCAATGCATATAATATGACACGAAAATAGCCCAACGGACAAAAATTACAAGATCTCTTCAATAACACACACACCCACACAAACACACACACACAAATCTTGCATCAAAGTTCTGTCTCTCTTGCTAATAAAAATACTGAATAAATAAAAAATTCAAGTGACACTTTTCAACACAATAGTCTACAAATAAAACCTATAGCCAAGATTGAATTAAATGTGAAAAAAATCATCACAGTTATTTGCCCAAAACTCAGAAATTAAAGTATAGTTGTCACAGTCAGTACTTAATTCTAATAGAAAACTCCTATGAATGACAAGAATTTTCATCAAAGTAGAAGAATATAAAATAACACACTAATATCAGTAGCTTTTAAACAAACCAGCCAAGAAAAAATTAATGAAATATATTACATTAACAATAGCATCAAAAATTAATAATAAAATATCTAGGAATAAACCTAATTAAACAAGTGAAAATTCTAAGAGATTAAATGACTAAAATTTAAGAAGACATAGGAGAAAGAAGAATTTTCTATGGTCATGTAATTGTAGAATCAATGTGGTAAATAGTTACATAGCCAATTTTGATCTGTGGGTTCAATCAATCATCAGCAACATTCTAAATAAATTTTTCACAAATTTTTTTTAAAAAATCCTACAATTTATATGGATAAACAAAAACCCATGAATAGCAACTGAATTTAAAGACAGAAAAAGAAATGGAGAGGGAATCACAAATCTAGATCTCAAAGTATAATAAAGAATCTAAGCCTACAAGGCACTGGTACAAAAACAGACACATAGACAATGGGATAGGATGGAGCAAAGACACGCACAGAATTGCATACCATTACAGCCACCTAATATTTCAAAGAGGTATCAAAACTATGAGGGAGAGAGTCTCATCTGCAAATAATTCTGAGAAAGCTGTAATCTACACTTAAAAGAATAATACTAGATCCACATATTTCATCTTGCACAAAGATCAACTGAAAGTGAATAAAAAACCTGAAGTGAAACATAACCTTTGCACATGTTTGAGGAAAGCAAAGGCAGTACACTTCAAGATATGTGCGTTCATGAAATGATTCCATTGATCAACTCAAGAATTGACACATAGCATACCATAAAATTAATAAGATTCTTAACAGCAAAGTTACGCATGATTAGTGAATAATTTGCATCCAAAATGGGAAAACTATACTTTGAAACTTCACATTAAAGGACTCACATTTGAAATTTATTTTTTAAATATAAAAATTAAATGCCAAAATTTATGTGATCAGTTGATGGCTTAATGAACAAAGAAGTAATGTAAATAGCCAAAATTATTTGAATAAGTCTTCAACATGTTCAATTATTGAGAAAATAAAAACTAACATTGCTTTGAGATCTGTCTCACTGCCATCAGACTGCTGGTCATCAAAAAAAATAAATGACAACAAATGATGTTGAGGATGGAAGAAAGAGGGGACTGAACACACTTGTTGGGGATGTAGATTGCAGCAGCCACTATAGATGTCAGTATGGAGGTCCTGCACAAGATTTAAAATAGAACCTCTGTGGGATTCAGCTACAAAGGATTCTAAGTCAACTTGACACAGATACATTGTTCACATCTATGTTGTATGTAGCACTTTTCATAATGACCAAAAAATATAATAAACAACAACACAAAATTTTATTCAGTCATTAAGGAAAGAAATAAAGAGGGTAAGGGAAAGAAGGAGGAGGGATGGAGGGAAGGAGGAAGAGAGAGAGGGAGGAAGGAAAGAAAAGAAATTACATAGGGGGCAGAGTAAGCCCTGAGTGAAGTGTTGAGTGACTGATTGTATGTTGTTGATGTAGGCATGGTGTTATCAAAGACCCAGAGACTGAGACCCTTGGAAAAATGGAAAAGGCCTTACTGCCAGATTTAAGTATAGAAGGCAAAACCTTCCTCTAGTCTCTGTGTAGATGTTGACCATGTGTGAGAAAATGTTTACCTTAGCTTTCTTCACCTCCCAAGCCCTCTCACCCCGCCCACTCCAGATGTTTACTGCCTGAAGATTGTTCCACTACAGACACTGCTCCCACAAAGACTGAGATAAAACTACTTCCTTGCTGTATATCAGAAACCCTGTCTCCTTATCTGTCTGATTGTAATAACCTCTCCCCTTGTTAAGTTGTAAGCATTAACCCCACCTCTCTGTTCTACTCTATGTCATCAACACACAGTGCCAGAGCCAAGCACATCCAATCCAGTCTTTTCTATGTGTCCTTGTGTTTGTCTTTTTGTTTTGTTTTATTTTCCCAACATCTCAGTTAGATTTGTCACAGAGCCATCCAGGCATCAATGTGGCAAAAAGGTATCATTTATGGAAATAAAATCTGGAAAGAAATATATGTCAAATTAAGTTAAATAAATCATAGTCAAAAAGAAAATTACTGTACATTTTAATCACAGGTGGAATATAGATTTAAAAATATATGTGCACATATATTTGAGTATATAGGTAGTGAAATCAGGTAGAGGATTATGAGGGGCTGGGAAATAGATCAATCTGTAAAGAACCTATAATCTTACGGATTTGAATTCTGATTTCTAAGAACCTATAAACCTGTAACCCAAGTACTTGAATTTGGACAAAGGAAGATGCCTGCAGCTCATTGGCCAGTCAGCCAGGCTAATCAGTGAGCTCCAAGTTCAACAGGCATTCATGCTCAATAAACAAGATAAAAAGTAAAGACACCTAGTATTGACTACTGACCTCCACATGCAAATATACACAGGTACAGGTCTCCGGGAACACACTACACAGCCAAATAATGTAAGAATGGGAGGGGAGAACCATGGAGGAAATCCTAAGGGAAGGAGGATTGAAAAAACGGAATGCATGTGACATATAAGCAGAAAGGGAGACTGTGTTTGGAGAAGGTGGCAGAGGTATAGGAAGGTCACTTGATGGGAGAGAACAAGACAGGAGAAAAATAAATATTTAGGATAAAATTACCACAATGAAATCTGTAGTGGGATTATGTTGGTAACATTGTAAATAATTGTCCCACCTAGTAGTTTAATAAAAACACTGAAAAAATAAAATAAAACATAAAAACACTGATTAGCTAAAAGTGGAAAAGAAGTGTAGGTGGGGCTACCAGACTAAGAAATTTCTTGGAATGTCTCAGAACAGACACAGATGCCACAGAGTTGCTGGAGATGCCACAGATAAACAATGAGGAAAGAAGCTGAAATGCTGCTCTGAGAAAAGGTACCGAGCCACATGTCTGAACAAGATGGGTGTTTAAGAGTAAAGAGTTAGCCAGCAATATGTCTTGGCCCTAGGTCAATCAGCACAAAATTAATGTAAGCTGTGTCTTTGTGTCTCTGTGGGTCTGTGGGTCTGCAGGTCAGAACCTCAGGACAAGACCCGAAAGTCGGGGCCAGAAACTAAATACAACAAAAATTCAGTGCTTTGCTAATTTTAAAATCATTTTAAAGGACATGAATATTTTATTAGAGCTAGATAGATAGTAGAAATATGCTAGAAAGACGTTATTGAAAGATGCTCTCCTACTTCAATGAATTACCTGTGAATCTCTGTAACAGTCAATAAGCCAGTCTAACACAAGATGATAGGATTTACTCCATTAATACATTTGTGTATTTTTTAGTCACATCTGATATTTTCTTTTTTATCACTACTATTTGTTTTCAAATCTGAAATCTGTATATTCCAAGTAACTTTATTTTTAAAATAAATTTTCTTCTTATAAAACCCAAAATGTTTAAATTAGGTTTGTAATTATTATCAAAAACCTCAAAAAAATATCTTTCTGTTACATTGAACCCTATACTTAACTTCTAGAAAACTGTGCTAAATACATTGATTTATCCAATTCATGAATATGGCAATATCTTTTCAGTTACTTGATTACTGTTTAACTTTTAGCTCATTTTTTATTTTTTAATAAATAACCTGTTCATATTTTTGGTACTTATTTCTAAATATAAATATGTTCTCATAAATTGATTTTTAAAATTTTGATTTTATGAAACAGCTTTCTCTGTGTAACTGTCCTGGTTATCCTAGAACTTGCTTTGTAAACTAGGCTAGCCTGAAACTCACAGATATTAGCCTGTGCCTGCTTCCCAACAGCTGGATTTAAGTTGTATATTACCAGGTCCAGCATCAAAGATAGAATTTTAAATATACTTTTCTTTTTTCAATATATATTTATTCAAGTTTTCCATTGCTAGTTGTTATAACTGATTTTAGAATAATGAACTCTTGAGTCTTCGTAGCTATTTTTCCTAGGAAAACTTTTTCTTTGGTAGATTTCTCTGTTTAGTTATATCATCTACCAAGCCTTCAATAACTATGATTTCACTTTTTTAAAAATGCAGGATGATCCACTTTATCTGTTTTTTACATGAGCTGTGACACTAGTTCTTTTGGAAAAAAGAATATACTCAATTCAACTGTCACTATGTATAAGAGAAAAGTCATTCCTAACAGGTTTTTATTTTCCCTTTGAATTTGTGAGATCTATGCTATCATTTATTCTTTATTTATACTGATAATTCATGTCTAGATTGTTTTACTAATATTTCTCCAGTTATGTGGATTTTACTAGTTTTTCAATAAAACTAGGTTTCATTTCATTGATTTTTCTCTATTGCTTCTTTGCTTTATGTTTTATTGATTTCCACTGTGAAGTTTGTTATTTGAGGATTACCTTCCCTCTTCCAGTTTCTAAAAAGGAGCAGGTGATTGATTGGAGGTATTTTCTGCTTCTTTATCTTGAAATTTTTTGTCTAGGATCTCTACCATTTTGTCTCATGTATGCTTATCAGATGCATATGATTCTATGGCTCATGGTTCTGTGTGTGTCTTTGCATTTACACTGTTTCTCATGTGGACAATAGACACTCAGCTCCCAATTTTCTGTCCACTGACATATTGTCTTTGCCCTGGAATATTTATCACTTTTGCAATTACAGCATTACTGATGTGGTTACATTCTTACCTACCATATTACTGTGTGTTTTTGTTTTGTTCCTCTCTGCTTACCTTTATTTTAGCCAAATAGAATAGCAGATCACTCCTAAACACATTTACCTTCCTAGAGTTGTAGTAAATTACTTCAGATAAAGTACTAAAAGTTCAGGAAGTTTATTTTCATGCATTCTTTTTTTTCTATTTTATATCCACATTAAACGTACAGGGATGTTTATTTGTAAATGTATATAAATGTATGCATTCATTTCAAACAGTAAATAATGTAAATTTTACTTTATCATTTTTGAAACAAAATGAAGTATGTATTGTTTTTATATTCTCTTCTCTCCCTCTGCTTCCTCTATCCTCCTCCTCTTTCTCCTCTTTCTATTCAGTCTCCTCCCTTTTCCTTGTCCTTCTAGTTATCTTGAAAGTAGAGTTTTTGGCACTTCCCTCTCCAACTCTTGCCTCAGGCCTACAAGCAAAGGGACTCACGCCTTCCATTCTTTCTAAATAGTTTCCTTTCCTTGAAAATGAAGACAACATTTCTTACAGTTCAGGCTTCTGGAAACAAAGCTTTGGGGAATGAATTTACTGAAAATGTCTTAATATTGAAATCAGTTTCTGCAGCTTTTGAAGAATATGTAATAAACTTCTTATATTAATATGTTGAAATTTAAGTATTTCTTAACACATATTTGTGGGGTTTTATAATTTTATAAATATCAAGCCAATGCCTTTTGGGTTTC
Organism: Sigmodon hispidus; assembly: GCA_004025045.1. NCBI lineage: Eukaryota > Metazoa > Chordata > Mammalia > Rodentia > Cricetidae > Sigmodon > Sigmodon hispidus. The sequence continues at coordinate 185,359 of PVIH01000753.1, forward strand.
ATAATTTATAACAAGCTGGCCATTTAAATTATTGTGGTTTTCCCGCATAACTGCTTTCAAATTTTTCTTCTGACAATTTGTAACTTAACTTTCCTATTTTCTGTTTCCATTTCCCAGAACTGGATTTCTTTGTTGCTCAGTTTTGTTTTGTTTGTTTGTTTGTTTTTTTAGGATCCAGAGAGCAATTGACTCTTTATGATTTTCTACCAAATTATGCAATATTTGTTGATTTGAATAGAGTTGTTTTAAATTTTTGAATGCATTTAGAATTGCTTCTTTAGAGGCTTTCTCTGACAATTTCTGTGTCATGAACTACTGAGTAAGACTGTATTGACTCTCTTAAACTTTATAACTGAATCCCTGCTTATGAATCACTTTTCTGATTATTTCCAATCTAGTTATTTTAGAATAATAGTTATAAATATTAATTAAATTAGGGCAACAAAAGACTGCCATACTTTTTAAAGGACTGAGATCTTTGTGTTAATAAGATGTATCACTTAGAAATCAAATGATGACCTTTTCAACTCCAAGTTTTCAGCCACAGACACATCTGTGTACTTTCCAATTGATATGAATCCTTTGTGACCTATTACCCTTAATTTTGGGCTAGTTTTCTTTTTCAAAAATAAACCAATTTATAGCTACTGTAATGAATTTAGCCCCTATGTACTTGTACACCATGCTTTCTGCACACCAGCATGTTTAACATTGGAAAGTGTACTCATTTAGGAAAAAGAGCAGATTCAGATTTCTGACCACTATGGATGTAATTTCAGGAGTATTTTCTCTTTTGCTAACCCTTCCTTTTTGATATGCTCTTTTGCATGATTAAATTTTTACTGTCATCCAGGTATTTTTCTGAATTATGTACTATAAATGTTTACATTGATTTCATATGCATTTATTTTTACTCCTCAAGAATTATTCCTTAAGTGTTCTTGGCCTGAATACTAACTTCTAGAATCATTAGTTGATTGATCTCTCTGTGTTTTATAAATAAAATTTTTGAGATTTCAATGATGTTTTGAAGTATCATCTGGAAAAGAAGCCCACACATTTTGACCAGAAAAATAGCAACATTTTTTGACTTTCATCAGCTAATGAATACTTCAATTGTACACATATATTACACAAATATAAACTTCTGTATATTGTGTATGGTTCATAATATACAGACAATATAACATCAGTATTTTTTTTATTCATTTACCAAAGCCAAATCTGATGCAGTGAATTTCATTTTTAAAGGCCACATTCTATAAAGTTTAATATTAACATCAATAATATCATGGGTAGTTATAATAGTCTCCTATTCAAAATAAATGATATTAATACATTCATGATTTTTTTAATCTAAAGGTATATCCTTAACATTTTATTTTTATTTTTGTAAAGATATTGAGTTTGTTTTAGATGCATGATTATTTTGGATGCATATATGTCTTTGTTCAATATGCATCCAGTGCCCACTGAGGCCAGAAAAGAATGTTGGGTTCCCTGAAACTGGAGTTAAGTGGATGTCGACCACCATATGGATGCTGAGAAACTTACTTGAGTTTTCTAGAAGAGCTAGTGCTATTAACTGCTCAGCCATTTCTTCTGACGCCAATCTTTAATATTTCAAAAATCAGCCCCTTAAATGAAGTTTTGATAGTAAACTTAAAGCAACTTGAGATTTAGTCACTAATATATATATATATATATATATATATATATATATATACATACTTATACCAGCATGATAAAAATTCTGTGGGTCCCAAACTTTAGACAATGGAAATATCTTTAAAAAGAATGCTTTGAGAAAAATATGTCTTTAAATACCCAGGCAAAACTGGAGAAGAAATTTTGTCAAAGCACAAGAGTATGACAAAGGCTTATCCTTTTTTCCTCACAAAGTAAGCAGGCACTGAGTTTGACTTAGTGAAATGATTCTTACTGTACCAATACTTAATCTATTTCCTACACATAGAAACATAGATTCTATATTTCTATACCTTCCAAGTGCTCTTGGTGGCATATTATATAGAACACTGAAAAATAATATTTATTAATTAGCTGCGTTTTAAGCCCAGAGGAAAGTAGTATAAAATTTGCAGTCCTGAAAGAAAAAATGTGAAAGACTATTTTTCATCTTCAGTGAGGATAAAATTTGTTCTAAGAAGCTAAAACATTTTGTCTAGTCCTTACACTCAGACAAGTATTTTTGAATCTTGATTATTTACTTTTATAGTCCTAAGCTGGAAATGACCTATTTTTTGACTGTTGATTTCTTCTCTAGAAGTTTGTTTTATATTCAACACATCTGGTATTTTCATATCATTTTACATCCAACTTGCATAAGTGAAGCTCTCACACCATTCTATGTCAGAACTAGATTTTCACAAGAAAAAAAAAAAGAAAGCATATTTTTTTTTCTGGTTTTCTGAAAGAAGAATGAACCAATTGTGTGGAGAATAGAGGTTAATACTATATATAAGAAAGGAAATGTATTCATGTAGTTAACAATTCAATGGTGTGAACAAGTTTTTAACTTCTACCATGACATGATAATCTTACTTTTTATTATAAATTACACTGTGTTTTTACACTTTAGACAAGCTAACAGAGTGGCATCATTATTGAGAAATTTAAACACTTATCTTGGGTTTTCTTTAGCTCTAGGAAAAGATAGGAGACTGTTTGTAAATAGGTAAATAATGAAATTTATTATCCAAATGCAGTCACTTCTATTAGAGAAATAGTTAATGATTATACCAGACAACATGTATATTTTCAAACTCACTGTACAGAATAAACCATATTCTTATTTTTTTTCAGTGATAAGATTAAAGATTAAAAATGTGAACATTAGCACAGAGGGAGAAATGCAACACACCAAGTTAGACCACTCATGAAGGAAGTATTGTAGTAACAGAGAATGGTCCATAGTCTCATGACCATGACCTTGAACAAGCTACAACTCCCTCTAGTAAGTTATTTAATAAGGTAATGTACAAACCTAAAATTGAAAGGGACCATCATCTAGAAGAGTAAGATACACCTTTGAACCCAAATATGTGCTTGTTTTCTATATTTATATAAATAATTACACACTTTAAGATACTTCTATCTATTTTATGCTGTGAAAAACTAAAATTATTTAAGATCTAGGATATTGTCTTTATTTAATGAATAAAATTATTCTGGAATATCAGCCTTTTTGTTTTGGTTTGGATTTTTTGTGACAGGGTTTTCTGTATAACCATCCTGTCTGTCCTGGAACTTGCTTTGTAGACCAAGTTGGCCTAAACACACAGGCATTTACCAACACTGCCTGGCTAATTTTATTAAATATACAATATATCCCCACTTTGTCTGGGTTATGGTTTCTATTGCTGTGAAGAGACATCAAAATCATGAAAACTCATAAAGGAAAACATTTATTTGGGTCTGGCTTATAGGTTCAGAAGTTTCATTCATTATCGTCATGTTGAGAAGCATGGTGGCACACAGACATAACATAGGAGCCAAGAATTATACGTTTAGATCAGCAGGCATCAAGAAGAGAGTGAACCACTGGGCTGGGCATTAGAAACCTCAAAGTCTGACACCACTGCCACACATTCTCCAAAAAAGCCACACCTACTCCAACAAGGCCTGATCCTTTCAAATAATGTCACTCCCTATCAGCCTTTGGCTTGGTCAGAAGTTATACAGATGTTAAAAGAGCATGGCTGCCAAACTAGAATACTATACCCTGCAAAATTATCAATCACCATAGACAGAGTAAACAAGATATTTCATGGCAAAGTCAGACTGAAACAATATCTATCTACCAATCCAGTACTACAGAAAGTATTAGAGGGAAAACTCCAACCTAAGTACCCCAGATACACCCATGAAACCACAAACAATCAATAACTCCACAGAATAATACTCCAGAGAAAGGGGATCATCTTCATTCAAAGTACCACATTAAACTCCATGACTTCAAAATCCTGTAGCCATACCATAATGCAGAAGTGCATTCTGTCCAACTTCAAAAGTCCTCATACTCTATCACAGTATTAGCACTATTCAAAAGTCTAAAGTTCAAAACCTCTTCTGAGACTTATGCAAACATATAACCATAGCCCCAATAAATTAAAATAAAAAGAGTATTTTTATATATATACATACATATATATATATATACATATACATACACATTCCAAAATGTAGGGAGGGAACAGAGTGAGGGAATACTAGTCCAAAGCAAGACTAAAAACCAGTTGGGCAAATTCTAAACTCTGCATCTTCGGGCCTGATGTCAAGATGCTCTTTGGGCTCTCTGGCTCCTTTCTGTGTTGTTGACTCAAACACACCTCTTACTCTTGGGTTGGTTCCACTCCATTATTACCTTTCCTAGGGAGATCCCACAATTCTGGCATCTCCAAAATCTTGAAGTCTCAAGCCAAGGCCTAGCTGAGCCTCCATTTAGGGTCACCCCTGCCACATGCCTGAAACTTTCTTTGTAGCCAAATCTGACATAATTTGTATAATAGTTAATTTAATTGTTATTTATTTAAAAATTAAAATGTATCACTTCTACCCTTCCTTTCTTCTTTCCAACAACTCCCTTGTCCTCTCCCACAGCCTCTTCCAGGATCCCCTCACTACCACAAAAATTGAAATTGTCCTCTTTTTTCTTGGTTATTATTCTCTCTCCCTTCCCCCACCTTTCTGTTACACACACACACACACACACACACACACACACACACACACACACACAAATATATATAAATGTAACTTTTGAGTCTACTTCTGTTGCTTGTGTGAATATGATTTTATGTCTGACCATTCTGTATTGAATAATAAGTTAGGGGCACATCCTTAGGAGAAGCTAATTCTCTCTCACTCAGCAGCCATTTATTTCCTGTAGTTCTCTGTCTAGGGATCTGACTTATTGAGATTCTCTTTATCCTGTGTAAGCAGATCTATTAGTATTGTCACTGCTCAAGCCTTGTTTAGGCAGCTGTTTCATTGAGCTTTTAGAGGTGTAGCTTCACTGACATTTTTAGGAGACATAATCACACAGTAGATTCCCTGGTCCTCTGGCTCTTATCATCTCTCTGCACTTTGCTCTGAGATTTCCCTAAATCTTTAGTGGGGGAATTGTGTTGTAGATATGACAACTGAGGCTAGGCTCCCCACAATCCATTTATCTGTGCACTATGGCCAGTTATTGATTTCTATAATGTCTCCTTTTACTATGGAAAAGATGTTTCTTTGACAATGGATGGGATCTATATTTGTCTGTGGGTAAAATTTGTAGAATGTAGTAAGGAATCATTTCGGTCTACTACTCTATGCTCTCTTTTAAGATGTGTGACTCCCCTAACCCTAGGAACTTGGTCAGGTTTTTGACATCAGCATCATTTCCTTACTGTTGAGTGGGCTTTCAGTTCAATTTCATAGCTATTATTAGCTACAAGAAAGAACTACCAGTATTGTACCTTTAGGGATATCTTGTCAAGCTGGTCACTGTTGTGGTCCATAGGTATTACAACTGGATGCCTATTGATCACTTCCCTCACTTGGCAGCTTACATTATACTTTCTGATATTATGAAACCTAGACTTCAAAAAGAATCTTCCAGGTTAGATCTAGCTTAAATATCTAAGTCCTTTGTCTGAATCTCTAAGTACAATGTCTTTGGCAGTACGTGTATGTGGGGAGGTGGGTTATGTGAAGGAGAGAGAAAGTGTGTGTTGCACATAAATTTAGATAAATATAATATAACACAATTTTTGAGGTTTCACCAACCATCTTGTGTCATTAGTCACCTCCCTACCTCCACTTATGTACTGACCTCCAATTTGAGCATTCTTCATTTTTGCCATTTTCCCCTTCATACCATGTATATCCTGAAAATCTCCATTCAGGAAGCTCCAATGGTTCCTTTATAATTTCTTTTTTTTTTTTTAATTGTTTGAGGTTCTGTACTCACTCTCAAGGTTTAAAACAAGAAGTACAAATGAGAGAGAACATTCCTCACTCTCCATATTCAGTATGTTCTCTTTTAACTTACACCCATGTGACTTCAAAGTTCATTATTTCACTTTATTTACAAATGAATAGTGCTCCCTGTGTGTGTGTGTGTGTGTGTGTGTGATGTGTACATTATCTATTCATATATAGAAGGCATTTAGATTGTCTCCATTTTCTAGCTATTATTGACAGAGCAGCAATGAACACGGCTGAGCAATATCTGGTGGAGTAGCATGTCAAATCTCCTGGGTATATCTAAGAAATGGTATAGCTGAGTCACATGGTAGATCAAGTTTTAGCCTTTTGAAGATTTTCATGTTGATTTCCAGGGTGCTTTCTCCAGTTGACATGCCCACCAACAGTGAGGGGTCCTCTTTCCCCACACCCCTTTCAATGTTTGCTGTTAGTTGAGTTGTTTTGTTGCTCTTAGCAATTCTGACTGGGGTGAGATAACATTGTAAAATTGTTTTCATTTGTATTTCCCTAGCTGCTAAAGATTTGCCCAGGAATTAATACTAGAAATTAACATTTGGGAACTTATAACACTGAAAGATACAGCTAAGGAAACAGTCAACTGAGTAAAGAAACTTAAAAATTCACAAGGTGGTTAAAAAATTATCAGCAATATGTCTGATGGAAGAATATATAAGAATTCAAATAAAAGGAATCAAGAAATCAAATGTTACAATTTAAAAACTGTCGCTAAGTCTTAATAGAAATTTCTCAATAGAAGCTCTTTACCTCATCTACTGCTAGAATGAAGACCATTCTCAGCAACCAGACTGTGGACATTCCAGAAAATGTGGACATCACTCTGAAGGGGTGCATGGTCATTGTGAAGGGCCCCAGAGGAACTCTCCACAGGGACTTCGATCATATCAGTGTAGAGCTGAGTATCTTTGGAAAAAAGAAGAGGCTTCGGGTTGACAAATGGTGGGGTAACAAAAAGGAACTGGCCACCGTCAGAACCATCTGCAGTCATGTTCAGAACATGACCAAGGGTGTTACACTGGGCTTCCGCTACAAGATGAGGTCTGTGTATGCTCACTTCCCTATCAACGTCGTTATTCAGGAGAATGGGTCTGTGGTCGAAATCTGAAACAACTTTTTGGGTGAAAAATATATCTGCAGAGTTTGGATAGGACAGGCGTTGCTTGTTCTGTCTCTCAAGCCCAGAAGGATGAGTTAATCCTTGAAGGAAATGACATTGAACTTGTTTCAAATTCAGCGGCTCTGATTCAGCAAGCCACAACAGTTAAAAACAAGGATATCAGAAAGTTTTTGGATGGCATCTCTGTGTCAGAGAAGGGAACAGTGCAGCAGCCTGATGAGTAAGGCCTGAGTTTCCCAGCTCCAAAAACAAGATCCTGAATTTAAGTGATTTGTGGTGTTTTGGGAGACATTAAAGACTTATATCGAAAAAAAAAAAAATTTCTCAATAGAAAATATAAAAATGATCAAGGAACACCTCCAAAAGTAATAACACCCTTTATGCTCTTGCTCCTTCACCTGAGAAGAAATACCATATCTAAAATTAACAAATAATATTGACAGACCTTGCTTCCTATGATAATCAAGTTTTATTATCTCCTAGACTAGATCGTAAGGTGTCTAGATTAGTGAAACAGATTTTTTAGTTGGGTCTTGATGTTTCCTGAGAAAACTGAGACATAACTATCATTTGAAAGGCAATGAGGAGGAACAAAAACCTATCATCAAAGTGAACCAGGGACCCACATGGAATAAAGTATGACAAAGAAGTCATCAGTGTGCACAGGCTCAGTTCTTCTTGGGTCTATCTTGGCTGCTGCCATTGCCAACAGACATGAGATTCCAGCTTTCGATTCCTACACTCTCTGGGGCCTTCCAGGCTTATAACTTTGAACTGGAAATTAATTATCAGCTAATGTCAATTGTATGCCAACCTAAAGCATCCATATATTTATTCTAATTGTGAACCCTAACAAATTCCCCGTGCTCTTTGCTATATCTACTTTTTTTCAGTTTCAACCTTTTGTTTAATCACATTTTTAAACAGAGGTCCATTCTTCATCAAACTTAAGCATACAACTAAACTATTTTCTATGCACATTTGGGTCTTCATATCTGAAGTTTCTGTAACCTATAAAACTTTGATTTAAAAAAGTTGGTTATACTTCTTTTAAATTACCTGATCTCTCATTATAGGAGTGTTGACCATACCCTTAGAAGGAAAAAGAAAATGATCACACCTTTCCATAACACACAGTTAATTGTGCACTGTGTCTAGTCTGGAATGGACACGTATTTGGTAGGAGACAGAGCTACCTTTATGTGAGACAACTCCTGTTTAATAAAAGTAAGCAGTTGTCCAGGAAATAAAGGGTAGAGATGAGCTAGGAGCAACGAACCTTAAGAGTAGAAAATGACTATATATAACGGCAAAGGATTCCAGCCAGTGTTCTCATTAAACACAGTATTCTCATATAAATTTAATAAATAAAGTATTCTTTTAATTAACTTGAAAATTCACAGCGCCGAGAATATCATGCATTATACAAAGTCACTGTGTCTATCTGGCACTCAGCTGTGCTGAACTGTATGAAATCTCTTCATGCTTTGGCAGGAAGATTTCAAACTCTTCATCATAAGATTTTCTCCAAGCAAATAAAGCCATAAGCTCCAAGGGCAGAACTTTTGGCATCTGGGACACTAACAGAAAGTAAACCTAGGAAATAAACTTCCATCTGTAAGGGATGAATTTTTAGATAATGTGCAATCATTATTATTTGTAGGATTTTTTATCAACATTAAATGATGAAATCTCAAATTTTCCCATTTTAATTGAAAGATTTAAGAAAATACAATGTCTCATATTTTTAATATAAGTAATTAAATCTAATATTTGAAAAATTATTTTCAAAACAAATATTGTTATATACTAAAAATATTTATAATTTTAATATATTATGCAACTGTTTATAAACTAAAATACCCATGATAGTATGCTAATTTTCCATCTATAAAGTCTAAGTTCAAAGATGAATATCAAATTTTACAAAATTTCTGAACCATAAAAATTATTAATTGAAAGAGTATAATAAAATTTTAAATATATCCTATAAATCTGTTACAGCAGTACTATGAATAACAATATTTATAACTATAAGCACAGTTTTTTGAAACAATACATTCTACAATACAAACAAAATAAGTTCACTTAAGAATTTCAAAACTACTAAGTGTTTTGAAATTCTAAATGGGACACACTTTAATCCTAACACTTGGGAGGCAGAGGCTTGCAGATCTCTTATGAGTTTGAGGCCATCCTGGTTTACTAAGCAAGTTCCAAAACAGCCAGGGCTTTTTACACAGAGAAACTATCTGTCAAAAATCCAAAGAAGGAGAAAGAGGAGGAAGAAGAAGGAGAAGGAGGAATAAAAGGAAGAAAGACAAGGAAAAAGAAGGAGAAGAAGAAAGAGAAGGAAAGAAGGGAAAGAAGAAGAGGAAGAAGAAGAAAATGAGGAGAGCAAAGAGAAATATTAAAAATTAGGCTTAGAAAAGACACCAAATAAACTGTTTTTAAATGAGATAATGAGCAATTTTGCACTGCCCTTTGTCTTTTGTAAATCACCTAAGATTGTTATAGTCATAAGTAATTAAAAAATTAGTAACTGGAGTCCATCAACACTGAGTAATTCTAAGCTTGGAAAGAATGAAAAACAATTTAAAAATATAGCACAAGCTAAAAAAAATCATCCGAAAATCACATCTTGATATTAGATAGAATATACAGTTCTTAAAAGTTGATAATAAGGAGGATACAGATAATTAACAGCACTGGATGCTCTGATGGAAGACCTAATTTTGTTTTCCCAGCTCTTACATGGTGGCTAATGACCATCTGGAACTATGACCATTTCAGAGGATATGATACCATCTTCTAACCTCCATGGGTATGTGACACACATGGGGCACATACATCCCTGCGTATAACTCTCAAGCACACAAAATAAAAATGAATAACTCTTAACAACACAGAGTTTAATAAGAAAATATACATACTCCAGAGATTTTGGATAAGATGATGGGCTGATGACTGCCTCTTTCAGAAACAGTAAAGAAATAAGGAAAAGAAAACAGTGTTAGTCTCCAGTGCCCTTACCTGCCTTTACTTTCTCTTTTGCCCTATCTTTCTGACTTCATTCACACTTTACCTAAATAATGTTTAACTTCATAGTATGTAAGTTCTGTGGTAACAATGACCACATTTAGTTTTGTGATTATTGGTATTGTATTAGTGTGCCGTAACTGATTTTAAGTATACTTTTAATCTTTTCTGGTTTGATGTCATTGCTACTATATCAGTCTGCTTTCTTTTTATTGACAAGTACACACATACACACACACACACACACACACACACACACACACACATACACACATAATGTAACTCAACTAATGAATTCACAGGTACTAAAACAGATAAAATCACAACCTCAAATTTTTTTTTTTTCTGAGAAAACATGGTCAAGGAACAAACAGATGAGTCCAACACTAGCCCTACAAATCAAAGTCAGCAACATAGATATCAGCAAAATAAAGTAAAGTTTCACAAGAAAAGCAAGAATTTAAGAACTATGAAAATACTGGAAGTGGAAAACTCACTGAGTCGAATAAAATAATATAATGTACATAACCAAAAAGAGTAAAGAATGGAGGAAAACACTGACAAAATGCTGCAATCACAAATCAATAAGTAAAATAAAAATAATCATGAATGAAAGATGTAAGAACTCTACAACATACTCAAGATATCAACACTGAAGACATACCACACACAAAAGGAGCTGAGATAAGCATTTAAAGGATAAGAAAGGCCATTCCAACAATTGGGAGGGCAAATGCATATTAATTAGGAGTTATGGCCTGTCTTAGCTCTCAATCCCACTGAACAAAAGATCATCCAATACAATTACAAAAATGTATAAATACAGAGAATTTGGTTTCTTTCTAAGATGAAAGGTTCATAAACACACAAGTCAGTATGTGTAACTCAACATATGTGTATACTTAAGAACAAAACATGCATGATCATTTCAATGTAGAAAAGGCCTCAAGCAAAGTTCAATCTCCAATAATGATCAAAACTCCAAAGAATTTAGGAATAGAAGGCACATACCTCAGCCTAACAAAGGTTATATACAACATATATAGGCAACATCATATTGAATGAGGGGAAAACTGAGAACATTTTCTCTAAAATCTGGAATGACACAAAAACATGTACTCACTCTACTCTTATTCAGTACAGTATTCAAACTCGTAGCAAAGCAATAGGAAAAAAAAAGTAATACATATAAGAAAAAAGAAGTAAATCATTCATGTTGGCATATGAGCATTGAATTATTCTTATCTTTTTTTTTTTCTTTTTTGGTTTTTTTAACCAGAATGTTACAAATGATTTATTGTACATTATATTGTTTTAATTTTACCACCATCATTAACATTAATGGACAATTTATGCTTTCACTTATGATGTGGGTCTGTGGTTTTATAACATTCCAGCAGTCCTTCAGACACATTGAAGGTTCCTTTCTTCCAAGTCACATTTCTATCAGTGACAATTTCTTTTTAAATATTTATTTGTAGGTAACATTTGGACGTAAGAGTGTTAGACTATAACATGTATCAATATAACATTATCCATTTTAACATTTTGTTTTTTCTTCTTTTTTTATTAATATGAATAAAGAAGTTACATTTTCTATCCTTGTATATCCTTATTCAAGGTCCCTTCCCCCTTCCACCACATCAGGTCATTCTCTCTTCTCAGCATCTCCCCATCCCCTCCATGGGCAGGCGGTCCCAAGGACCCACCATCCCAATATTGCTTAGTTAAGCCTCCACTCCTGGCAAATCCAGTTTTCTTCCCCCAACATCAAGACTGAGTCAGGTATTCCTCTAGGGGGAGTGGGATCCAAGGAGTCAGTCCAAGGTGACTTATTTTTCAAAAGACACAAAAGTCAAAAGAAGATGGAAATACCTCACAGGCTCATTAATTGGCAGAATTAATATTGTGAAATGAGTTTAATGACAAAAAATTCTACTGATTGAATGCAATCTTTATCAAGATCCACATGACATTCTTTACAGAAGTAGAAAAAATAAATTCTTATGGAAACACAAAAGTAATACATAGGTATTTCAATTAATAGGAAAAAGAACAGTGATAGAAATGTATCCAAAATCCTGTAAACTTGTATAAACAGTATCCAAGTTTAAATTATATCACAGAATCAGAGCTATGGTACAAAAAGGCACTGATATTTTCGTGTGTGTGTGTGTGTGTGTGTGTGTGTGTGTGTATCAATGGGGTAGAGTACAAGACCAAGAGTCAGTTGAGAAAAGTTTATTCAGTAAAGGGACCTGCTATCAAGCCTACTCCATCTCTAGGATAAATGTAGTAAAAGAAAATCAGTCTCTACATATTACCCTCTTGCCTCTGAAAGAATGTTGTAGTCCACACACACACACATTTAATTAGTTAATTAATTAAATGCATGTTAAAAAGAATATAAGACACAAAAATAAACTCAAACAACTATAGATTCTAATTTTTGACAAAAGTACCAAAAACATGCATAGATACATGTATCATATGGACAAGACTGAGAAAAAACTACCCATGACATAATAATCAAAAAATATACAAAACAAAGAATATTAAAAGCTGCAAAAAGACCAATTCACATATAAAGACAGACCCATTATAATAACAACTGACTTTTTCATGGAGACTTCAAAATTCAAAGTGGTCTAGATGGATATTCTATGAATACTAAATGAACACAGATAGCAACCCAGACTAGGATATTAACCCAGCAAAATTAGTAATCACAATCATCAGAATCACTATGAAAACATATTGAGCTATTTCTGTTTATCATTCCAATTCTACAGAAAGGAACAGAAGAAAAACTTCAGGCTAAAGAGAAGTTCATAGCACCCGAGAGGATACAAGACATAAATAATCCCAAAGCAAAAAGTAAAATGGAGTACCTGTACCACAACAAAATAACAGCAATCAATAAACACTGCTTATCAATAACTACTTCCAATATGATATCAATAACTTTCAGTATCACTTCCCTCAATTCTCCTAAAAGAAAGACACATACTAACAGAATGGAATAGAAAATTAAGTCCAGTTTTCTGTCCATCCATAGAGCAAATCTTACTATGAAGCACAGAAATCACCTTAATGTATAAGGAAGAAACAAGAATTCTAAATAAATGGATCCACGAAGAAGATAATAGAAATAGATAGCTATTTTGATATATATACAAAGTAGAATTCTAGTTGATATTAATTAGAAGTGATAGAGAAGAACACAATACACACTAAGGAAAAATTCATCAAAATAATATAGTTCTAAACATTTATGCTTCAAACAATTTCATCAAATAAACACAACTATAGTGAAAATTGTGTATTGACCTAAATCATTGAAAATGCTTGACTTCTACAACCATTTCATCAATAAATATTTCATTTAGACAAAAACTAAACAAAAATACTGGAGGTTAGTATTATCATAAATCAAATGTACTTAAAAGATATTTGCACATCATTCCACATAAGCATGCAATACTTTCTTCTTAGCAGTACACTGAATTTTCTTCAAAACTAACCATGTATTAGGACAAAAAGCAAGTCTTAAAAGTTGCAGGACAATTGAAAAAACTTCTTGTATTCTATCAGTCCACAATGAATTATAGAGTATATAAAAATCAATGAAAATAACAGAAAATTTACAAACTTATGGAAGATGAATAACCCATTCCTGAATGTAAAGCTGATCAAGACTTAACTCGAGACAATAATTTAAAACTTTTAAAAATTGAGTGAGTTGGCCATTGGTCAAAGAAACAATTCTTACTTTTGACTTCTGACAATGTTCTGTGAAGACTGGACATGCAGAACACACAGAAAAAGATCCTTGAACTTTGCAAAGCAAAGTAGGACCATCCTTCAAATTTTGTGCTTCACAGAGAGTCTGCCAATTTTCTGCAGGACACAGAGGAAAGAAACTGATAAATTTTCCCAATAAAAGGCAGAGAAGTCCTTCAAATTTATTGCGTCACTGAAGTCTACCAGATATCAGGGCCTGTAGGCTGAAGATTAATGTTCCAACACTGCAGTGGAATTTGGGGAGACTGTCCAGATAGCCTAAATGTCTCTGTTGTTAAATAATATTATATCATTCTCGGTCTTCGATGGAGTTGAAGACTAGATAATTATAGATTCAATATTTGTAGTTGTAATAGAATGTAAGTTAGGTAAAAACTTTGGATTCACTAAGATGGATCAGATAATGCATTTTTTTCTCTGATTATGTTAACCACAAATGTACTAAATATTGCTCATTAATTCTTACTTGTTAACTGTTTTGTTGTATATAGTTTTGCGATATTAAAGTTAAAACTTTTCTTTTTAAAAAATTGAGTGAAAATAAAAACATATATTCTAATTTATACAATACAGTAAAGGAAATTCTAAGAAGAAAGTTTATAAAAATACATACTACAAAAACTGAGAAGACCTCATATTAAAGTAATAACTTACTTTATAGCTCTAGAAAAACAAGAAGAAATGATTCCAAATAAAATAGATGGGAATTTTTTTTTAAAAAAATTATGGTTAAAACCAATGAAATAGAAACAAAAAGAATTAATGAAATGAAGTTTGTTCCTTCAGAAAATTAGATTGACCAATCTTCAGAAAAAGATTGACCAATCTTTAGCCACATTAATAAAAATAAACAAAGGGAGGATCTAAATCAAGAAAGTTGATAACAAATGAGAAGAAATGGGAGACTGTGAAAATTCAAAGATTCATAAGGACATATTTTTATAATCTTATTCTACCAAACTAGAAACTTTAAAAAGGGATATATTTCTTGATATATATGACCTGCCAAAGTTAAATTAGGATGAAATAAGCTATTTAGACAGACTCATAATACCTAGAAAAAAATAAACAATAATTTTAAAACTCTTAATGTCACCAAAAATAAAACTCCATTGGGATGTATGAATTTAGATCCAAATTCATTCAGACTTTCAAAAAGTCAAAACCAGTGATGCTCAAATTTTCACAAAATATAAACATATAAATGTCCCCTATTCTATGATACCAGTATTATCCTAACACCAAAACTACATAAAGACAAAACCAAAATAATAAAAAGTATTTAAACAATAGCTATTATGACACAGATGCAAAAATTTTCAATAAAATATTTGTAAAAAGAGAATACATGTATAAAAAAGTATGACTTTATTCATAATAAAAAGTAAAATAAAATAAAATAAAAAATAATTTCATGAACACATGCAAATGATTATCCATCATGATTAATTTTTTCACCTCTGAGATGAAAGAATTATTTGACATATATAAATCAATAAATATATTACACAGGGTTGGGGTTCTACTTCTGGGATGAGGTTCTGTCTGTGGTACCTGTATCTACACACTCCTTAGCAGACAGGAATAAACTTTAGCTGTGAGGGTTCCTCCAGCTGCTGCTAAAACAAAGGAACTTACATGGCCACTCCAACTCCTACTGCTTCAACAGAGAAGGACTGAAGACTCTGAAAGTCAGACTCAGACTCCACTCACAGGTCAAGAGAGGTCAGCAGGCCCCAGCACCTGAATCCCTGCCAGGGAAAATAGTGTTCTGGTTCGGGTTCAGGTTCCAGGACCAGGTTCTGTCTGTGGTGCGTGTCTCAACACACTCCATAGCAGAGAGGAATAGAGTCTGGCTGTTAGGGCATCCTCCAACTTTACCTAAAAGAAGGGGCATCACATGGTGACCCGGCCTCAACCACATCAGCAGAGAAAAAATAAGGACTTGAAATTCAGACTCTTGCCCAAAGCAGAATTAGACATTGAGCAGACCCCTTTCTCAGAGGTGAAAGGAGACACACAAGCACTCTTGCTACAACTGATCAGGAGTCACCTAATTGTGAACAACTGAAGACATGGGCAGATGCCAGTACAAAAATACATATAATAATATAAAGAACAACAAGGTAACTCCAGAAGAAAGTGGTGGTTCTACACCTACAAGACATGAAAAGAGCAATGAAGAGGAAGCAGAAGGAAGCAACACCAAAAATACCTATATGATGATCATTGAAGCCCTCAAAGAAGATATAAAAAATTCCCTTTAAGAAATAAAACAAAATACAATGAAAAAATTGGAAGAGATGAACAAGTCTATGAAAGAAACTTGCCAGGAACTAAAAACTGAAAAAGAAGCAATAAAAAAGGCACAAAATGAGGCAAAGCTGGAAATAGAAAACCTGAAGAAAAAAGCTGGAACCACAGATACAAGCATAACCAGCAGAGTTCAAGAGATGGAAGATAGAATCTCTGAAGTGGAAGATTCAGTAGCTCAAATAGATATATTAGTCAAAGAAAATACTAAAACCAAAAAAGTCATAACACAAAATGTTCAGGAAATCTGGGACACCATGAAAAGACCTAACTTGAGAATAATAGAAATAGGAGAAGAAGAAGAAGAATTCCAGCTCAAAGGCACAGATAATGTTTTCAATAAAATCATAGAAGAAAATGCCTATAAAGATACAAGAAGCTTCCAGAACACCAAACACATATGACCCCCCAAAAAAGTCAGCATGCCACATAATAATCAAGGCACAGAACAATATAGAACAATGAAAAAATTTTAAGAGCTGAAAAAGAAAAGGGCCAACTTAAATATAGAGGCAGACCCATCAGAATAACACCTGACTATTCAATGGAAATGATAAAAGCTAGAAGGGCTTGGTCAGAAGTTATACAGACACTAAAAGAGCATGGCTGCCAAACAAGAATACTATACCCTGCAATATTATCAATCACCATAGATGGAGTAAACAAGATATTTCATGACAAAGTCAGAATGAAACAATACCTATCTACCAATCCAGAGTTACAGAGAGTATTAGAGGGAAAACTCCAACCTAAGGACCCCAGATACACCCATGAAACCACAAACAATCAATAACCCCACAGAAGAATACTCCAGAGAAAGGAAATACAAACAAGTTACCACCAAAAAAAGGCAGGAAATATCAGTCAGTGGTCACAAATATAGCTTAATATCAATGGACTCAACTCTCCTATAAAATGACACACATTAACAAGATGGATACAAAAACAGAAGCCATCCTTCTGTTACCTACAAGAAACACACCTAAACCACAAAGACAGACACAGGCTTAGAGTAAAGGGGTGGGAAAAGATTTTCCAGTCAAATGGTCCTAAGAAACCAGCTAGGGTTGCCATCCTAATATCTAACAAAGTAGACTTTAAGCTAAAAGCATTTAAAAGGGACGAAGATGGTCATTACTTATTTATCACAGAAAAAAATGGTCAAGAGGAGATTTCAATTCTGAATATTTATGCCCCTAATATAAGGACACCTATCTATGTAAAAGAAACACTGCTAAAGCAGGAATCCCACATCAATTCACACACCCTAAGAGTGGGAGACTTCAATACCACACTTTCAACCCTGGATAGGTCAACCAGACAGAGAATAAACAGAGAAATAAATAGTCTAAAAGAGGTTATGATGCAAATGGATTTAATAGATATCCACAGAAGCTTCCACCCAAATGCCAAGGAATATACAAAATCTCTGCGCCTCATGGAACTTTCTCTAAAATTGACCACTTAATTGGTCATAAAGCAAATATTAACAGATACAAAAAAATGAAAATAATCCCTTGTAACATACTGGACCTCCAGGGCCTATACTTAGAGTTCAACAACATCAAAAATCAAAGAAAGTCTACCAACTCATGGAAACTAAACATCACTCAGCTGAACTATCTCTGCGTCAAGGAAGAAATTAAGAAAGAAATCAAAGTCCTCCTAGAATTTAATAAAAATGAATCCACAACTTGCCCAAACTTGTGGGACACAATGAAAGCAGTCCTAAGAAAAAAAATTCATAGCACTAGATGCCTATATGTAAAATCTAGAGAAATCACACACTTGAGAACGAACAGCTCAGCTGAAAGCCTTAGAACAATTAGAAGCAAACTCACCTTGAAGGTGTAGAGAGCAGGAAATAATCAAACTTAGAGCTGAAATCAATACAATTGAAACAAAAAGAACAATACAAAGAATCAATGTGTCTAAGAGTTGGTTCTTTGAGAAAGTCAACAAGATAGGTAAGCCCTTAGCCAAACTAATCAAAAAGCAGAGAGTGTCCAAATCACCAATATCAGAAGTGAAAAGGGGGACATAACAATGGACCCACAGGAAATCCAGAGAATTATCAGATCATACTTTGAAAATCTGTATTCCACAAAAATGGAAAACCTAGAAGAAACGGACAGCTTTATGGACAGGTACCATCTACCAAAATTAAATGAAGATCAGATAAATTACCTAAACAGGCCTATAATTCTTAAGGAAATTGAAGCTGACATTAAAAGCCTCTCAGAAATAAAAGCCCTGATCCAGATGGTTTCAGTGCCGAATTCTACCAGACATTCAAAGAAGAATTACTACCAATACTCCTCAAACTATTTCACACAGTAGAAACTGAAGGAATATTGCCAAATTCCTTTTGATGCCAAAATTACCCTAATTCCCAAGCCACTCAAAGACACAACAAAGAAGGAGAACTACAAGCCAATTTCCCCAATGAACATTGATGCTAAAATTCTCAACAAAATTTTGGCAAACCATATACAACAATATGTAAAAAATATCATCCACCACGACCAACTAGGCTTCATCCCAGAAGTGCAGGGCTGGTTTAACATACGAAAAACCATAAACATTATCCATCATATAAACAAACTAAAGGAACAAAACCACATGATTATATCATTAGATGCTGGAAAAGCCTTTGACAGAATCCAACACTCCTTTATGATTAAAGCCCTTGTGAGATCAGGAATACAGGGAGAATACCTAAATATAATAAAGGTGATTTACAAGAAGCCAACAGCCAGCATCAAACTTAATGGGAAAAACTCATAGCAATCCCATTAAAATCAGGAACTAGACTAGGATGCCCCCTCTCTGCTTATCTATTCAATATAGTTCTTGAAGTTTTAGCTAAAGCAATAAGAGAATGAAAGGATATCAAGGGGATACAAATTGGAAAAGAAGAAGTGAAA
>PVIH01000753.1:204670-300119 GCA_004025045.1 Sigmodon hispidus
AGCTGATAAACACCTTCAGCAATGTAGCAGGATACAAGATTAACTCAAAGAAATCAGTAGCCCTTCTATACACTAAAGATAGAAGAGCTGAAAAAGAAATAAGGGAAACATTACCCTTCATAATAGCTGCAAATAGTATTAAATACCTTGGAGTAACTATAACCAAAGAAGTAACAGATCTATTTGACAAAAATTTTAAGTTACTAAAGAAAGGAATTGAAGAGGATATCAGAAAATGGAAAGCTCTCCCATGTTCCTGGATAGGTGGGATCAACCTAGTAAAAATGGCAATTCTACCAAAAGCAATCTACAGATTCAATGCACTGCCCATCAAAATCCCAACACAATGTATTTTGTCCTTGAAAGAACAATACTCAATTTCATTTGGAATAACAGGAAAGCCAGGATTACCAAAACAATTTTGCTCAACAAAAGAACCGCAGGAGGCATCACCATCCCTGACTTCAAGTTATGCTATAGAGCTACAGTAATTAAAAACAGCCTGGTACTGGCATAGAAATAGACTTGTGGATCAATGGAATAGAATTGAGGATCCAGACTTAAACCCAAAAACTTATGAACACCTGACCTTTGACAAAGAGACCTAAATTTTCAATAGAAAAAGGATAGTATATTTAACAAATGGTGTTGGCATAGCCGGATGGAAGTGTGTAGAAAAATGCAAATAGATCCGAGCCTGGCACCCTGCACAAAACTCAAATCCAAGTGGGTCAAAGACTTCAGCATAAACCCAGCCACTTTAAACTTGATAGAAAAGAAAGTGGGAAATACCCTTCTACGAATTGGCACCGACGACCACTTCCTAAATACAACACCAATGGCACAGACACTAAAATCAACAATCAATAAGTGGGATCTCCTGAAGCTGGGAAGCTTCTGTAAAGCCAAGGACACAGTCATAGGACAAAAGGACAGCCTACAGAATGGGAAAAGATTTTCACCAACTCTACAAGTGATAGAGGACTGATCTCTAAGATACATAAAGAACTCAAGAATCTAGAGCCCCAAACCTTGAATAACCCAATCAAAAAATGAGGTTCAGATCTAAAAAGGGAATTCTCAGCAGAAGAATTACAAATGGCTG
Source organism: Sigmodon hispidus (assembly GCA_004025045.1). Classification (NCBI taxonomy): domain Eukaryota; kingdom Metazoa; phylum Chordata; class Mammalia; order Rodentia; family Cricetidae; genus Sigmodon; species Sigmodon hispidus. The sequence continues at coordinate 205,776 of PVIH01000753.1, forward strand.
AAAGGCACTGAAAAAGGGTTCATCATCTTTAGCCATCAGAGAAATGCAAATCAAAACAACTTTGAGATACCACCTCACAACTGTTAGATTGGCTAAGATAAAAGACACAGAGGAAAATGCTTCTCATGCTGGAGAGGATGCAGCACAAGGGGAACACTCCTCCATTTTTAGTGGGAGTGTAAGCTTGTTCAGCCACTTTGGAATGCAGTATGGTGGTTTTTCAGAAAATTGAGAATCAATCTCCCCAAGGACCCAGCAATACCACTTCTGAGTGTATACCCTAAAGATGCACAGTCGCACTCCAAAGGCATTAACTCAACTATGTTCGTAGCAGCGTTATTTGTAATAGCAAGAACCTGGAAACAAACTAGATGTCCCTCAACTGAAGAATGGATTAACAAACTGTGGTACATCTACACAATGGAGTACTACTCAGCAGTAAGAAAAAAAATGATATCCTAAAATTTGCAGGCAAATGGATGGATTAGGAGAATATCCTCCTGAGCGAGGTATCACAAACCCAGAAAGATAGCAGGGGATGTACTCACTCATTAGTGGATTCTAAACAAGCAAACAAGAAAAAAGCAAAGCATTCCCAAGCAGCAAACCACAACCACTGAACAGCTTTGGATCAGAAACACCTTGGACTGACTCCTTGGATCCCACTCACCCTAGAGGAACACCTGACTCAATCTTGATTTTGGGGGAAGTAAACTGGATTTGCCAGGATTGGAGGCTATTCTAAGCAATATTGGGACCGTGAGACCTTAGGAGTGCCTGCCCATGGGGGAGATGGGGAGTTGTGCAGAAGAGAGAATGACCTGATGTTGTGGGAGTGGGAAGGGACCTTGAATAAGTATATACAAGAATGGAAAGTGTGACTTCTTTTTTTATAATAATAATTTTAAAAAGTTCATTAAGTTGCAGAATTAAAAAGAGTAACAATTTTATCACATAGAATTCCTTCATAATGTTTGGGCTTCTTTTATTTAAAATATGGCTTAATAAAATGTTGACATTTTGATGCTTATAATTTAAAAAAAAAAACGTATTACACCATAAACACAGACTGAAAAGCAGAAACCTCAAAATCATCTTTTTAGATGCAGAAAAGGATTTGAAAAAAAAAAAAAAACACAACAAAGTTTATATAAAATTACTAAAAAGACTAGGAATTCAAGGGACGCACCTCAACATAATAAATGCAATTTTGCAGCTTAAAGAGTTGGCTCAGGTGTAATAGTACAATCTGCTTTTGCAAAAGTCCTTAGTTCAATTCCCAGCAACAACATGGTAACTCACAGCCATCTATAGAAAAAAGAAAGAAAAAGAAAAGAACAAATGCAATTTGCCATCATCCCACAGCCAATATAATTCTAAAACAAGAAAAACTCAGTCTCTTTCCATCTTAATAAGGAAAAAGGCATGTATATCCACCTTCTTCATACCTAGTTAATCCTGTACATATAAACAAATACATGAAATCTCCAAAGATTTACTAGGAAACATCTATAAAATATCAAGATAAAAATCTTAACACATCAAAGTCAGTAGCCTTCTTCTACACAAATTGTAAGCATACTAGTAAAGAAACTAAAGAAATAACATCTTTCACAAGAGTACATGTGTGTGAGTGTGTGTGTGTGTGTGTGTGTGTGTGTGTGTGTGTGTGTGTGTGTATCTTGAGGGAGCTCCAACCAAGCAAATGAGAAACGTGTATACTAAAAAAGACACTAACATAATATATTCAATATGGAAAGATCTCACATGCTTATGGATTGATAGGATCAATGTTGTGAATGGCAATCATACAAAAATAATATATAAACCTATGGATTAAATAAAATATAAGCCAATGTGCCAACATTTGTTTTCACAATAACTGAGAAAAATCTTCAACTTAATATGAAAACACAAAAAACTCCACCCAAGTTAGCTAAAGATTACTAAAACAACTCTGAAATATAACATAACTACTAAGAGAATTACCATCCAGATTCCAAGGTATACAACAAATTTATAATAAAAACAACATAGTATTGGTATAAAACCAGACTTATTAATTAATGGAATAGAATCAAAATTACAGACATAATTCCACACACCTATGGACACCTGTTTGTTTGTTGTTTTTTTCTGTGTTTTAGACAAAAAAACCAAAAGGACATGCCAGAAAAATAGATGTTATCTTTGACACATAGTGCTGGTCAAACAGAATAACTTCAAGTAAAGGAGTGAAAACAGATCTGATATGGAAATGATTTATAAAGACAAATTATTATTTACTTTAATCTCAAAATGTTTTAAATTGGTATGGATTTGTAAGGTCAATTTTGTTATACTGTATGTATATTTCTACTCTTGTTTAAGATATTGTATTTTTGCAATTCCTTTAAAATTGTAATGTATAATTAAGAAATGTAGATTAATAGTCATCTATAATAACCAGACTTATAGTCATGTCAGTTAGAATATTTTAGGTATACAGGATACATTTCAATTAGGTAGGTAACTAGCTCAGTCAGTAGAGCATGGCACTCTTAATTTCAGGGTCATAGGTTCATGCCTTACGTTGGGCACCATTTGTAGAATGAGTTTCTAACCTGATCTAGCCCTGCAGTCCAGACCCACCTACAACCAACCCCCCCACCAAAAAAAAGTGATTCAGATGCTTGTATTAATTCTGCCTGGCCTATGGTTCAGACGTATTGCTATCTACCTCTTGCATCTTAACTCAACCTATTTCCATTAATGTGCACTGCCACATGCCCCATGGCTTACCTATTATTTCTTTACATCTTGATTCTCAGGTGACAGGATCACATCTCCTGTTACTGCACCCTCCTTCCCCTATCTATGCTATAATTCCCTGCCTACTTCTAAGATGCCTGCCATAGGCCAAGAAAATTCCTTTATTACCCAGCATACAAAAAGACATTCCACATCATAGATCCATGTCTATTACACTGCACAAAACATAACTTCAAATGGATCAAGGACATTAACATAAGACCTGATACTCTAAATCTGTTACAAGAGAGAGTAGGGAACATGCCTGGAAGATAAGACTTTCCAAACAGGGCACCCATAGCATAGGCATTAAGACCAGAAATTAATAAATAGGGCTTCATGAAACTAAAAGGCTTCTGTATAGCAAATAAAAACATCATCTGAGCAAAGTGGCAGTCTACAGAATAGGTAAAAATTGAAACAATTTCTAAATATATTTTTAATAATAATAAGTCATAAATAGAACAACAACCAACAAAACCATAGTAACCAAAAAATACATTCTGAATAATAGCTCACTCATAATTTAGTGCATAGAAAAAAAAGCTGTCTAGATTTTAAAAGAAAGTTTAATTTTCTGCCCTCTTTCTAAAACACACCTCATTGGCAAAGATTTCCTGAGAGACAAAAGATGAAAATCCACCCAATAAACAATCTGGTGGCACTATTCTAATAAAATAGGAAGAAAGCCAAGACCAGGGGATGAGAAATAGAATGCCATTACATATTAATAAAGGGACCATTTCATCAAGAAGATAAAACAATTGTAAATATTTATGCACTAGATGTTAGGATTCCCAATTTCATAAAGCAAACACTAAAAGATATGAAAGGTCAGATATCCAGATACAATGATAGTGGGAGACTTCAACACATAACTGTCTTTGGTAAATAGGTCATCCAAACTAGAAATCAGCAATGGTTGTATATCAAGTGGATTTTACAGGTAATCTAAAGAATATCCCATCCAACAGATACAGACTACACATTCTCCTCAAGGCCAACAGAACTTTGTCTAAAACTACTCTAATTTTTGGCCACAGAGCAGATATAAAAACCACAAAAGAACTGAAATAATTTCTTTTATCTTATGATATCATAGTGGAATGAAGCTAGAAATCAATAGTGAAAGAAACCACAGAAAGTCTACAAATGCTCAGAGATTGAATAATACATTTTTGATTAAACTGAAGGCAAGAATTTTAAAATTCCTAGAATCAAATAAATCTGAAAGCATAACTTTCCAAAGCCTTGAGGATACAATTAAGGCAGTTATATACTTTTTAATTGTGTGTTTATGTTTTAAAAATTAGATAGAAGGCTGGGGAGATGGCTCAGTAGCTGAAACTCTTGGTACACAGAACATCTGATTTTAAATACCTAAGAACCATATAAAAGCAAGACACAATAGTATGGATCTGAAATTCAGAACCTTCCTGACAGAGACAGATTTCCCTGCAGTTCAACTGCCTGGCATATGCTGTGGCAAATGAGGTAAGAAGGGAAGACAAATACTATAAATTTTTTACTAGAATACACATGCAACTTGTGGCATGCACATGCCTACAATGAGAGAGAGAGAGAGAGAGAGAGAGAGAGAGAGAGAGAGAGAGAGAGAGAGAGAGAGAGAGAGATTTTGAAAAATTTCAAATAAACAAATTAACATTGTACCTCAACATCATTCATAGAAAAACAATAACAATTCTAAATTGAAAAGCAGTAAATGACAAGAAAACATACAAATATTAAAGACCAAGAACTAATGAAATGGAGATGAGGATGAATACATAGATGGAGAGGACAATCAGAAGAAACTGTCAAAAAGATAAACAGGATTGACAAACTGTAACCAAACTAAGAAAAGGGAGAGAAATACAAATTAATATCACTAGACATAAAATAGGGTCTTATAACAGTTTTTAATCATATCCAGAGAATCACTGAAGGATATTTAAAACTCACATTCCAAAACCGAGAATTTTCTAAAGAGGGGGGAAGATAAAGCAAACACAGATGACCTACCAAAATCAAAACCAAGAAGATAGGAAAAACTTAAGCAGATTAGTAATGGTTGATGAAATAGAAGCAATAATAAAAAGTTTCCCAGGGAAGCCCATGACTGTGTGGATTTACTGCTGAATTCAATCAAACTTCTAACAGAGAAGTTATGAGTGATATTAATGTCAACTTGGAACAAATTAGAATCAACCGAGCATGTTGCCTTCCCTGTAGAAGTTTCCTGATTGCTTTGATTGATGTGAGAAGGCCCACCCCAGGTTATTGGTGGCACTTTCTGGTAGCAACCAAAATGAATGCAAGGTGTTTCCGAGGGCATTGTATACCTGTCCTTTCCTCTTTTCCTCTAGGTACTGCTGCTGCTGCTAATGCCTTGTTCATAATAGAAATACCTTTTCTGAGCTCTTCTAATAGTTGTAATAGAGATCTGGGGCTCTCTGGAAAATTTATGGGTTCCCAGGTTCCAGACTGTGACCACTGAGGCACCCCAGTTGTGGACTGATTAACTAAGGTTGTTGCCTCCCACCTCTCCAGTAAGAGACAAATATTCTAGGAGAATTTCAACTGTTGAGAACCCAAGTTTAAGGAACAAGTAATTACAAGGCTCTCAGCACCTAGGACAAGATGTGACTGTAATAACTATTTTAAAACACACTTAAGAAAACCTAATATGTTTGTTCTTTTTGTTCTAGTTCCTCTAGAGAACCATGACTAAAACAATTGTCTTAGTAGAGGTTCTATTGCTGTGAAGATACACCATGACCAAGGCAACTTTTATAAAATAAAACATTTAATTGTGGGCTTGCTTATAGTTTCAGAGGCTTAGTCCATTATCATCAGGGCAGAAAGCATGGCTACATGAAGACAGACATAGTGCATAAGAAATAGCTGAGAGCTTTATATCTTGACCCATAGGCAGGAGAGAGAGAGAGGGTGAGAGAGAGAGAGAGACTGCCTTATACTTTTCTAACCTTAAAGCCCATCCACAGAAACACATCTCATCTAACAATGCCACACCTCCTAATTATTCCAACAGTTGATCAACTGGGAAACAAACATACAAATATGTGATCCTATGGGAAGCATTCTCATTCAAATAACTACACCAGTACTTCTCAATACATCTCAGGAAATAGAAAATACTGCAAAATCATTCTATGAGGCAAGTATCACCCTAATTCTAAAATTGGATGAACAAAAAATAAAACTATAGAGAAATTTGCCAATGAGTATTAGAAAATGGTTCAATGCCCTTGGTCATGAATAAATTGCTAATTAAAACTTTCAAATTGTATTGCACCCCAGTTAGAATTTTTAGTAGGAAGGAAACACAACAGCCCCTACGGCATGGCTAAATTGGTACAGTGCCTGCCAAACATGCATAACTACCTGCTTTGGTTCCTAGTACTATATCAAGTGGGCATGCTGACCTTCAGCTATAACCTTAGCACTCTGAAGGTGGAGCAAAGAGGGATGTACAGTTAAGGTCATTCTTGGCTTCATATTGAGTCATCACTATCAAACATAATAAAATATAAAGGTAAGCCTGCAATGGCAAGTTCTAGTGAGAATACAGGGAAACAGGAACACTTCTTCACTTTTAGTGGGAATGGACATTGTTAAAGTCACATTATAAAAGAATGAAAATATAACTCCTGAATGATCTGGTATACTACTCCTTGGTTATGCTCAAAGAACTCTGAGTCTTACCACATATAAACTTCCTTCACTATTTCCAATATCTAACAAATGAAAAAGTAGCTTTACTGTCAATAGACAGATGCCCATCAGCTGACAAATGACTAAAAGATGTACCACATAGAACAAAAGAATTTAACCAGGCATGTGGAAAAATATAATCAGAACATTTGCAGGGAAATGAGGAGAACTTCAAATTAATGTTAGATGAATGGGGCCAGAAACAGAAAGACAAATGCTTTGTAATTCCTTTCATATCTAGACATTAACATGTATATTTTGGTAGAGTGGGTGAGTGGTCATAAAGCTAGACAGGTGATTAGGACAAAGAAGAGATATGAAGAAGTGAATGGGAGGAGTGAAGGAATGCATGCTGTGCAAACAAAAAGGGATGTTTGGTGAAGAGGAAGAGACCAGGTACGAGTGGTGCATAGGGTGGGTCCAGGGTAGGATCTAGGAGAGGGACGTGAATAAGAGTAGAGTCCACATGAAGGTGCCATAGTGAAAGCTGGCGAGATAGTTAGGGGGATTTGAGTCCCATCCCCAGATCCACATAATTTGATGATGAGCATACTTGTAATCCAAGGGCTAGGAAGGAAGAGACAGACATCTTTCTGAGTGGGATTCACTGGCCAGCTACTTTACCTTACAAGGTGGTTTTCAGGTCAGTAGAAGAACTTGTCAAAAAATAAAATACAAACAGAAACAACAATGAAAACCAGATGGGCAACAGAGACAAGGCTTTCCTATGACTTCCTCACATGACTTCCTATGACTTCCTCATACATGCACCTATAGGGATATAAACACACACATTCACACACACACACACACACATACACAAACAAACAAAGTGAAGTGGGGCACTGGGTGCTCTTCTTGGGGACCCTAGGTTAAGTCACAGCCTCCACAAGTCTCCTCAGTTTTGTGTAGCTTCAGTTCCAGGGGATCGGATGCTGTGATGCTGTCTTCTGATCTTCATTAGCACCAGGCACATGTGTGGTGCCCACACATACTATACAGGCAAGATACTGTATACATTGTCCAGTGACAAACACTGCACATACAAGTAACATTATATGGACTGAGCAGGTTATACACTTAGGAATATAGACTATATATATTCATACACATAACAATTAGTAAAAACAGAGGCTAAAAAGTTTGAAGGAAACCTAAAAGAGGTATATGGGAATCCTTGGGGGGGGAAGGAAGGAAAAAGTGTTGTAATTATACTATAAACCCCAAAACAAAACAAAAAAACACAAGGTAATAAAACCTATTGTTTTTATAGTAACTTTCAAAATAATTTAAAAATTTGAGAAAATGATTTGAAAACAGATTTCACCCATGAGAAACACATAAAGAAAATAAGGGCATAAAAAGATGACAAGCATCACTATTTGAAGGGAACTGATACGTAAAATCACAGTGGAAAAAAGGATACTCTTCAGTGAGGGAGGCACGTGTGATCACCAGTAGAGAAAAAAAATCAAAATATAGTACCCTTCCAACCTTATCATAATCATACAAATGTAGACAGTAATAGTGTCCACAGTGATGAGACATCAGTGCCTGCTGAGAACGTGAAATTGTGTCAATAAACAAGGGATGAATTCAGGGTGCGGTAAAAATGTGACATGCACCTTTTGAAACAGGCCAGCCATTGCACTACATTAAACATAGCCTGACCCAGCCTTCTGCCTCCAAATATTAACCCAGTGGGTATGTGGTGAGACCAACCTCAACAAAAAGTTGAATGCCAAAATTTAGCTGCCAAAACTTCTAGATTTACAAAACCAGTTTCATAATAACTCCAGCTACATGAGATTCTATAATACAAAGACCCTCGTACAAAAAAGCAGATTGGAGGTTACCAGACACTGGGTGGGAAGAAAAGTTGCTTGAAAAAGACCTGGGGATGGTTTAACCCTTCCATTATTAATATGCTTATAATGACAAAACTATTGTATCAAAAGCTACTGTGCATGAGGCTGATGAGAGGAGATGCTAGGTAGATGTGCTTGACCACCTGAGATCAATCCCTGTGGTCCACGAGATGGAATAAAAGAACCTACTGCCACAAACTGGCCTGTGATGCAAATAATAACCAATTTTAAGCTATACATAAAAGGAATGAATTTTGCCTTAATTCTGAAGATCAGAACATGTAGTATGTATCCATTTAGTGAGTGTCTTTCTCCTCAGAAGATGTGATACTCTTGATTAGTCTGTGCACTCTGTCCTATAGAACTTTGTCCACCTTGCCACACCTGTCCATAAGAAAACACATTCCCTTCTTATGATGCACAAATAGGGAATTTCCCAAACTCATCTCTGGTAAACTGTTGCAAGCAAGTACAGAAGTCTAGCTTCTTTACAGTATGTCATAATCTTTATTTTTTTCATAATTCCATAGCTGGGTATTGTTCAACCAAGAAGAATTAATAATATCATATGTCTTAGAGGAAAGGGGATAAAACAATGTTAAATGAAATAAGCTGGAGTCAGAAAGACAAGTTTCATGTTATTTCTCATATAAAGAATTTTTAAAAAATAAATAAAAACCAGTTAATAGCAGAGAGAGGACCAATGAGAGTAGAGAGGGATGGTTGTAGGCATACCAAGTAACTTATATACATGTATGAAAACAGTTAAATGAAACCCATCATTCTCTAAGCAATGTACATTAATAAACATGGCTTTGAAATGTAAAAAACATTACAACCTGATTCAAATATACAAATATTTCTAAAATATTATTCATTATACCTGTGATGGCTAACCTTGATTATCAACTTGACTGGATCTAGAAACCTAGAAAAAAGAGGCAAGTCAGTGGACACACCTGTGAAGGATGTTTGATGTCTGAAGACCCACCTACCCATGGACAACACCTTGTAGTGGTACCCAGAACTGAGGCTGATAATGGATTAGTGAGAAATATCCCGAACCTCTAGGAGGTAGAATCCTGATGAAGAACAACACTATAATGTGTGAATTAAAAGCCACAGTGTGATCCCACAAGCTGCTGTTTCTCTGTTTTCTGTGCGAAAATAAAAAATGGGAGTGTTCTGCTTCCTGCTCCTGAGGACAGCCTTCCTTGTCATTGTGAAGGCTCTCCATTTGCAACTGTAAGTCAAAATAAACCCTGTCCTAATTAAGTAGGTTTGGTCAGAGTGTTGCATCACAGCAACAGAACAGTAATGAATATGACGCCCCAGGGAATCACTTTTGTCATTTGCTTGCTCTCTTTTGCAAATTACTGGGAAATTTATTTATTCAGTTCAGGAGTTTTTACTCCCTGTTACTGCCATTGAACATAGTGAATTCTTTCACAACAACAAACCCAGACTTCTTGGATGCTTTGACACGGACTGAAGGAAACCAGTGGCTTCCTAGGCTTCCATTGCCACACTGGGACTTGTGGCATCCAGCCTCCTGGATCAGACACTGAATGGTTCCTGATTTTCAGCCTCTCCTGTGCAAGGATAGCACTGTTGGGCTACCCAGACTGTATTGGATACATCAATTTAATTAATAGGCTTTTAATATACATTTATACATTCTATCAATCTGTCCTTCTAGATAGCTTTGATAAATGCAATACTTAAATAACTTAAACTGAAAGATTATTTTGATTTTAAATTAAGTACAAACTTCATTGTTTAAGATACAATAAAACTTCCATGAAAAGACTTTAAAGGTATTTTTTCAGGCATACTGTTGGTGAAAAACAAATCATACTGAAATTGCTAATGTAGTTAGTTACCAGCAACATTTCACATTTTTCTGAGTGTCACCCAACAAAATGTATTCGTAATGGGAAAAAAAAAATGACAAGATAAGTAAGAACTCTGGAAGATTCATTGTGTAAAGCAAGCTTGAATACTCTGAGATGTCTCTGTCAAACAAATTTCGGGTGAAGGGGGAATGGGAATGTGTTCCTGGAGTGTGGTTCATGGCCTTCTAGTGTGATGTCCTGGTTTTATAAATGAGACATTTGTCATCTCACCACAGCATTCTAGAAAATTGTGGCAAAATGCATCTGCTAAGTGGGCCTTAATAACCCCAGCTTTAACTTAAGGAAAATGACCCATAGAAGCATTTCCCAGTCTTGACAGTAGTGAGGTTATAAAAGTTTCCCCTCCCCAAGCATCGCCAACCCTCACAATACATTCCCTGAGGCACTAACTGTAGCAGTTCAAAAGCATTCAATTATAATAATTGCAATTTGATTTCTCTTATGAAACTGGTCTCTCCTGATTTTATATAACAAAACAAACAAGTATACAGCATTAACAATTTCGTTAGTTTGCAGCTGGGTGGTTCTTAAAATGCAATTGCTCCTTTATTGACACTGTGGTATACACATTCACTTTCAGGAAACACTTTAAATGTGTACTACAGTCTTAGGGAATATGGTCCTTTAAAGTAACCTCCCTGTGCTGAACAGAGTTCACGTGGAAGCACAGAAGGAAAGTTCCACCCAGAGGGCTGGTGTTACTATTTAAAAACGGCTCCAGCACTACTTTCTGTGGAAGGTTATGTTTTTAAATTTTAGGTTTGAATATGGGAGATTTTCTCTAGGAACTTCTGTAGTAACAAGGAACAGCCCTCATCTCTGTGTATCTTTCCTCCAATGTGCATGATGTGAAGTGTTTTTCTGACCAGTTAGCTTGAGGCTGAAAGCATTCCTGATTATCTAACATTACAATAAGACAGATGATTACAGGACCGTTGTTGTACTATAATTTCTGTAAAAGCACAAATATGTCTGATTTATATTTAATACTCTCTCCCTATCAAATACCAAACTTCCTATGAATATTTGACTAAATAGAAAAGCTGAGGATCACATTTTCCTACATCAAATAAAATCAGTCCAAGCATTTGTCTATTTAATATAATCATTTTTAAAGATTGTCTTTATAATTTCAATGATATTCATTGCTTCTAAGAAGAACAGACACTTGCCTTAAATGATGCAACAAAGTGCTGGGCATGGTAGCTCATCTCTAATTTCAGAACACAGAAGCCTGAGGCAAGGCACCATTTGTTGAAGATATTATCTTTTTTTCCATTGTATATTTTTGGTCTCTTTGTCAAAAATTAGCCGTTTGTTCAAAGGTGTGTAGATTAATGTCAGTCTTTAATTCTATTCCATTGATCCACATGTCTGTTTTTAATGCCAATGCCAAGCTGGGCTTTTTTGTTGGTTTTTTTTTTTCTTTTCTTTTTTTTTTTTTTGTTTTAGGTTGTTTTTCTAATAAAAAAATTGTATTTACTTAGAAGCATTCAGAATGTTAACAAAACAACTGCATTTTTTTTTCATTTGCAAAGTGGTATTCAGTTAACAGAACAACACTTATCTTCATATAAGCTACAGAACCTCTGATGGGGAAAAAAACCAAAAACAACAACAACAAAAACCCTACTGTCCCCATATATAACTAATTTGTGCTGTGCACCAACAAGAACCTGCTTTAAATTTCCTTGCCAATTTACAACCCCCAGACTGTACGAGGCAAGGTTAGTGGCTATTGAAAATACCACCAGGACAGGGCTATCTAAAGACACGTTCAGTAGTGTGTTAACTATGCAAAAAGACACTGTACAGTTTAATAACAAATCTTACACAGCCTTACATTGATTTTTTTCTTTAAAATGAGTGAGTTGTGAACAGGGGAGTTAAATGCTTTATAGACAAGGAAAAAAAAAAACTGCGCTAGAACCAACTTAATCCCCCTCCTCTTCATCTTCTTCCTCCTCTTCCTCATCCTCTTCATCCTCCTCCTCATCTTACTCTTCCTTCTTTTTCTTACTCTTTTCAGACTTGACCACCCCCTTTTCGCTGTATGATGTTTTCCTTTAGCTCTGTAAAAGCAGCAATATCCTTTTCGTATTTTTCCTTCAGCTTGGCGGCCTTCTTTTCATATGGCTGTTTGTCATCCGCAGCAGTGTTGTTCCACATCTCTCCCAGTTCCTTTGCGACATCACTGATGGATAAGCCAGGGTGTTCTCATTGCACCAGTGGTTATGGACAGGTGTGGCAAGATGGACAAAGTTCTATAAGACAGAGTGCACAGACTAATCAAGAGTATCACATCTTCTGAGGAGAAAGACACTCACTAAATGGATACATACTACATGTTCTGATCTTCAGAATTAAGAAAAATAATATGTATATATATATATATATATATAAAAGAGTCAAGCTGCTTTTATTAATGTAGCTTTATATATATATAAAGTAGCTTGAGATCAGTGATAGTTATGCCTCCAAAATTTCTTTTATAAAATAGAATTGTTTTGGAAATTCTGGGTTTTTTAATTTTTCCATATGAAGTAGAATATTGTTCTTTCGAGGTCTGTGAATAATTGGTTTGGAATTTTGATGGGGATTGCATTGAATCTATAGATTGCTATTCGTAAAATTGCTGTTTTACTATGTAGATCCTACCTATCCAAGAGCATGAGAGATCTTTCCATTTTCTGATATCTTCTTTAATTCTTTAACGACTTAAGTTCTTGTGATACAGGTCTTTTACTTTAGTTAGTTACCCCAGGTTATTTGATGGTATTTGCAGCTATTGTTCTTAGACTGAACTAATCAGATTTTTAAATAAAAGTAGAAATGACAGAAATATTTTAATCTTCAAAATGTCTAGACATTTGAGATATGCAAATTAAAACTGCCTTGAGATTTTATTTTATTCTAGTCAGAATCACTAAGATTGTTCTTGATTAATCTCCACAGCTTGATGGCAATAATGTTTCTGAAAATACTACTTTCTTGAGTCACAGCCATAAAGAAATGATACTGACCTGGTAGCTATGTTATGTAGCTTTCATATGTTGGAAGGCACTATACATGTCAGCAGTGGATAAAAGTCAACAACAGTCTTTCCCAGTTATGAAACCTGTAAACTATAATAATGATTTGCTTGGCAAGACATAACCACTGGTGCAATGATGGTATGAATATTATTGTGGTAACCAAATGCTTTCTATTTATCTTAACTTTATTTTTAACTCACAAATTACTTTACCAATAATTGTAGATTAAACTGTCAACAGTAATCTATAAGATCAAGATGTTTCTATTCACTGCCATAAAAGTAAGAATAAAGTATTTTGTAGCAAGAATTATGCTGAGCATAAACACAAGTAAAAATACTATGAGTGACAAAAAAATTTCACAGTTGAAGGGGAAGTACAACTGTGCTCTTGAAAACAAAAAAAATATGCCAGGCAAGATATGAGAGTGTTAATGGGGCGGTGCTCATCTTAAACACCCATGACTCCATAGAAGTGTAAGAGAAGACTGTTGAATTGCTCCCAAAAGAGGCCAGACAGACTGTTTAGCAGTCAAGATCCTTGGTTGCTTTTTCAGAATACACAGGTTCCATTTTTTCAGCACCCACATACAAGTTTACAATTATCTGTGACTTCAGTTCCAGGGGATCCAGTGCCTTTTTCTGGTCTCTGCAGGCAGTAATCACACATGTACAAAAACATACATGGATTCAAAATATGTGTACATATAAAATAGTGATAATAATTTTAAATAAAATCAAACAATAAAAGAAATATCCTACTAAATAAAAGTATACAATGAATGCAACAGCCAGATTCTGGTTACTTGTAGAATGGGTAGGATCATGGAAACAGTAGTCCTAGGACTGAGGAAGCAGTGATAGGTGCCTCTGGAGCTTGATGGTGACTGGTTTAAATAAAGTCAGTAAGTTTCAGGTTCAGTAGAGACTATCTGAATAAAAATGATGGCAAATAATTGGGGAAGATGCTTCACCACTACCTCTGACCTCAATAAACTGACATATGCAAGTGTACTCATGCACATGCATGAATGCATATCCATGCATATACCACACACATATACACACACAAACTAAAAGTAACCTTTTCCATTAATTCTTCACAAATTGAAATGCTTTATTTTTTAAAAAAGTACAGTTAACGTTATGTTAATATTATAGTCTAAGAATTGATAACTTTTCAAGAGAGAGTAATATTTATTATCATTACCCTTTTTATTTAAAATTTTAAAAATTTTTTCCTGAAGATTCAAACTGTCTAATATAATCAGGTGAGAAACACATACAGAACATAACACAAAATATCTTATTTCTAAATATGCATGGAAACATACAGCTAGAAACAAAAAAGTTATTTGGTAAGTTTAGCATCCTGCAGAGTTAAGAAGCAAATATGAGTCAAGTAAAATTTTAGAAAAACAGTTGTAAAATATTTACTGTGGTTTATATTGTACAGGTTGTCTTGAATCATTTTGGAGAACACAGATATTAATTTATATTAACTTAGCACTCAAAAGCTAACAAAACAATAAAGGAGACTGCTGAAACAAACAAACTCCTTTCCGCAAGTCTCAAGCAAAGAAGAGCAAGCCGTCAATCTGACTTGTGGCCATGTCTCCTATCTAAAAATATTGGGAGATAACAGCTTAGGAAATGGCCCCTTTAACTTCAGATGTTTAAACTAATCCTATAAAAATTAACAAAGATACTGATCTGTTATTTTCAATAAATAGTAACTTCTACGCATTGCTAAATCTTAAGGGTTAAGTTTGCATCACAAAAGAAATCTCATGAGCTTCCCATTTATAAGCCATAAAACAAGACTCAAGTGAACTATCAAGATTTAATGATAATAAAATGTCACTAAGAAAATACCTTCTAATTCAGCAATAATCTCAGCAAGAAATCTATTTCTTTTTATCATAAAATAATGCTTTGTGATATAAACTTCCAAATTTTTGAAGATGTAGAATAATAAATGTTTTCTCATGGAAAATAAAGTAAGTAAAATAAAATTCTCTAATACAATAGACAAAAACAAACAAAATATTTGTTTATGATGTTTATATAAGAATTTTTGGTATGAAGTTTAACTAATTTTCTGGGATAATGAATTTCAAGAATTCTAAGGATTGTGCTCCCCCAAAATATGTTTTATTCATGTGTGTGTATGTGCATGGTTATGCATCTGTGTCATACATACAAGTGTGTGATTTTACCTGTGGTCTTCTGGATGCATTTAATATTTTTTTACACTTTACATGATATGCCTACCACCAACTTCTGTAGTAAATATGGTGGAGTAGAAGATACATAAGATGATATGTAATTAGATTGCCATTTAACCTCAAATATATTTTTTATTATGTGAATCTTGTTGGCTTAAAGGTGTCTATAAGATTGGGTTCTGGTAGTTCTGCATGTAGAAAATCTGTTGCTGGCTGCCTTGCCCTTGGCTAAGTAATTTGTTACTTAGTGCCTGACCTCAGTTCATAGCATCTCTCAACATCAGTATCCCGATGAGTTTATAAATTGTTACACCCTTGTCTGAGGATTAGCTTTTCACCGATTTCTATCTCCTAATCTCCATACACTTAACATCTCATGATACAGAAGGTTTTATCAGTCTTGAAAGGACAACCACATTGACCTGTCCTCGACAGTTGCACTTACTATCACAGTTTTGCACCTGTTCCATCTCTGGTTATATAAAGGAATGATTTTTATATTACAGATGCTTTCTCTGTTTACCTTCCACACCAAGGGTTTGAAACTAATATTAAAATTGAGAACATTTGTTTTCAAAATTCATTTCTAAAATGAATTCAACTTGCATTCATAAAACAATTATAATAATAAACATTTATTTCAGTGGTTATAATTTGATTTCACATAGAACATTATTTAAGATATCCCATTTTCAGTATTTAGAAATAAATTTAAGTAAAATTGATATATTTCTTTGTATTCTAATTTATTTATTATAATCAGCTCCTCTCACAAAACACACACACACCGAGAGAGAGAGAGAGAGAGAGAGAGAGAGAGAGAGAAAGAATTCTCAATTTTCTATCAAAATTGAATTACACAAAAGAATTTCTAACCTGCTAGCTTGAGAGTCTAACATACTATTTGATTATTATGCTTACGTTGCTTTGCAGATAATAAACTCCCTTTCTCTTCTTGACCATAAGTAATACTAGTAAATCATATTATGAAAATATTATGTATCCTAATAAAGACTTGGAAAAACATGACCTGGAGACTGGAAACTTTCTAAGCTACTCTAGTGCAACAAATATATTAAGGTACTGAGCTAGGTTCACAATTATTTTAAGAATTGCAAATTTAAATAAGTGAAATATTATCCATTATACTTTATTTCAATGAATGATTTGAATACCTATACATACTCATTAAGAAAATACCTCATAAAATGTGTCATTGTTTCTAAATATAATATGTTGCAAACACCACTGTGATTATAATACATTCTAGAAGAAATATACAGTAAAATATGGACAATTGGAAACGATTATACAACCATAGTTCTTTAAATGACACAAAGGTACTTCTGCAATACACACCTTTGAGACTGCAAGATAAATATAATGCCCCTTTTTTCAATAAAAAGCATGTATAATTTCAAAAACTAAAGCTGCATAGGCATCTATAGAAGCTTTGAAACTATTCCCACAGAGCTGCCTGTCCAGATATGGATTGAAAGAATTCATTATTAAAAGAAGGATCAAAACAGGCTGCAATTATGCCCAGTTAATCCCTTCAAAACAGTGTGGTATTTCTTCACCGAAGTAATTATTTGCACAGGAGAGAAAATAACAACCATATAGACCAAATTAAAACTTTACCCTCAGATGCTACCTCAATTGTTATGCAGATTTCATTCTGTGAATTCAGTGGCAAGCAAGATGATAAAGTATGATTATTCCTTTCTAATAAAAGTATTCTGGTGTTTATTCTCCCAAATAGTTGAAAATGGTTATATCATTTCACAATATCCTCTTTTATACTGTCATGTACATATGAGCATCCTCCAAGGATGTCTCTAAACACCCATGTATTTAAAGAGTGAGCAATACATCAAGCATCCTTGGAATTTCTGCAGGCTACACCTGAATGTGTGTGCAAACACACATCAAATGACCACTGCAGTGTACAAACTGCTTGTTTAAGCTTTTTAAAATATGAAGACCACATGTTTAATGTCATGCCGAGATTTAGTTAACTATGGTGGCCAGTTCTTAAAATGGAAAATTTATTATGCTGAAATTTTCTAAATGCAAGACTGAGAGACAGAAAGATGCAACTTTTATTTATTTCCCATATAAATAAAAGCAATTTAGTTCTTTCCCAAAATATAAGCAGATTAGATGAGTTAGACAGTAGTCAATTCATTTTGCATAGGAATGGCTCATTAGGAAGAAAGTGGGGGCTGCATTTGTATTTAGCTCTGATTGGACAGAGCACAAAATGAATTTACAGTGTCACTCAGAGATGTAGCAGGACTAATGAGCAAGGAACGGTGTAGCTCGGGGTGGGGAAATTCGCAGTGTGTTCATTCATTCATTCCTTCAGCTCACGAAGCTGAGGTGTCCCTCATTATGCCTGTGTCCCAGAGGCATTCTTTAATATTTTAATAAATAACAACATCAGCCCAACAAGAAATTAATGAATAGTATCATTAATAATGAGCTAGAGTCTTGTAGTGATAGGACAGATATTAAATTGAACCACTGTGGTGCTATCTCTAGAGACTTGGGATATTTCCAGTGGCAAACAAGGCGTCTGAATGAAGCAACCACCGCTCTGTGCCAACAGCTTTTACAACAGGTTGGGAGTAATAAAAGAGGATTTTCTGCACGATAAAGTTAAGCCCTCGAAAATCTGCTGGTGTAGATCGGTGTGAAAAGTACTGCCAAACGTGATCCTTAATTAAACTTTAATTAAGATAAAGCTTTTATTTTTTTTCTCTTCCAAGAAAAGTAGCAGCCAAATGGGCCCTGCCTATTTTCTATCCAAATCTAACCTAAAATCATTTTGTATTATTTCATAAAAGTTATGTTCAGATCATATTGAGGTACTGAGTTAAATCCACCAAATGAGAATATTATTAAAAATCAATGAAATGGTATCATTTCTTATCCCTACAGTAAGAATATGCCAGTTGGGTTAACAATAAAAGGCTTTCCTATCTCAATTTTTCACTATTATTTTCATTTTCAAATCACTTAAAATCATTTCATGATATTCAGACAATTTTTATTTTCATATAGGTTTAGTAACTCTCCAATAACTGTTAGGTGTCATATTCTATTTAGAGTGTACAAAATCACTTATAACTTTACTAATTACCATCTTTTTAAAATGGCTTCAGACACCAAAAATGGTTTAGTTAGTACCCTTCCCTTGCATGACATTATTGCTAGTTTTATTTATGCTCATAATCTTTGTCCATGATTTTATAAACTTGGATGAAATGGTTTGGTTCTTGCTTCTCATGTCAATGACTAAAATATAAAATTTTAAGTAAATATCAGTGACTATTTTGTTCACATGACTTACTTAGTGGATAGGACATTAGCATTTTACAGTTCTAAATTTTCTACCTAATTTTTAAAATTAGAAATGAAATTTATAAACCATTTTACAAGAATTTAAGGATTCCCCATTAACATAAAAATTGCTATTTTAACAGGTGAGAGGGCTGCAAGATCCACACTATAGAAATGCTCTGTGGGTATTACCAATATCCATAATGTGACTTCACATATTAATAAATTTAAGCAGTTTTTTCATTGGGAAAAAGAAAATTGTCAATAATAAGAATCTTGGACTTTTCACTTTCCTTGCATTCATTTCCTTTTACTGTGCCAATCTGAGTTTTCTGTTATCTATTAAATTCTGAACCATGAAGAAAGTCTGTCCATATTCCTTATATTAATGGTTTCCATATAAAAATTTGGAATTAAATGACTTGAGTATAATATACATACACTAACTTTTATCTTGTCTTCATTTTGTTTTATTTTATTTATTTTGTCTTTCTGTTGACCACTGATTTTTGTACAACAAAATTAACAGCAATCATGTATTTAAGAGATGGTTGCTAGATAGCTTTGAGCCATTTCTGCTAACCAAGACAAAATCTGTCATTATAATAAATCTTGGCTTATAATCACCTTGTGATATTTAACCAGAAAAGCCATTGAATGATCTAACATTCATAAAACTTTCTACTCCTTCTCACCATGAAAAAGGTTTCTATGGCCAACATGAAGCTCTTATTTGACCCTTTTTATTTTACTCCTTGTCTTATAGTGTTTATGCAGAATTCATAGAGTATAAGAAATAAGCACTTCTTCAACTTTTAAATGCTGGGGATTGGACAGGACAAGCTAACTATTACAAGAGGTACAATAAATGTTCATTTCCTATGAAGTACTATCTAATTAAAATGTCTAAATGGTGGAATAATTCTTGTCAATTATCAGCTAAAAGAATAATTGCTATTGGGCTTATGAGGCTCTAGATGGGGAAAAGTGGAATTTTTTTTTGTTATTTTTATTTTTTCATAGGGTGTGGCTAAGAGTGAGGTGAGCCAATAAAGTCAAATCAAGGTTTAAGGACCACAAATTCAGTAAAATGGTAATTATTCAGGGCTCTATGTGTCTTATTTTATTTGATTTTGAATCAAATTAATCATATTTCCTTTTTTTTAACATACCTACACAGATCCCAAATCAAATAAGCTTATAAGTTACTTCAGAGGACTTTGAGCCATTTTTAACACACAAATCAAATGCTTGCACAGGAAGAAGCTTAGACTTTCAAACTGATGTCAGTAAAAAGTAGTTTCAGTGAAATTTTTTGATCTCAGAAGTAAATTATAATTGATTCTAAGTGTAAAGTTGGACCGAGGTTATGGGCCAATTGATGGAGTTCAAATTCCTGGGTTTGTTATCCAGAACAATGTAAGTTGGACAAGGTGGTGCATACTTGCCATCCCAGAGTTTGGCAGGTAGAGATAGGAGGAACAGAGTTCAAGAACAAGTGAGTCCAAGACCATTCCAGGATATAATATCATGGTCTCAAAGAGGAAGAAAAAACTCAAACCAAAATAAAAATAAAAATAAAAACATAGCACTGTGTACTATTACCATGGTTTTAGCATTAAGTTTCTGTTGTCATAATGTTGACAGGGCATATTATTAATTGTGTAGCTGAGATCCTAAAATTTATACAACATTCTCATTAGGCAACCCTTAGCATGCACACATTTTCAGTCTCCATCCAGTTGCCAATAATTTATAAAGATCATGATTGAACCTTCTTACACATGAAAATGCTTTGGTACAAAGATGTCTCAGCTAATTATAATAAAAAAAGAACAAGTTACACATGTGATCTAATTAAGTAACTTCACTATATCAAGTAAATAGACTACTAGATATTTTTGTTAATTACAAAAGTAATTTTAGGTTTTTTGAACTATCGTAAATGTTTATATTTATATTAAAGCTATCAAATTAATTCACATTTCTGACAAATAAGAAAAGATGTGTATAAATAGTTATAAAACATTCATAATAACAAATATTTGGAAGAAGTCCAAATGATCATTGGAGAGGAATATACATATTTATGTATATTCCCATATTAGAATATTATAAAGTAGTCAAAATTACTTCTTCAATTACATCAATAGTATTGTTGAGTCTGAATATTCCTGGAATTAGGCCCACCATGAATACTTTTAGAAAAAGCTAAGCAGCATAGATATAAGCATAAAACAAAAGCAACCAGGATATATTACAAAAGGTAAGCAAAGTAGCTACACGTAAATGAATACTTACTATTGAAATAAGAAAGAAGTACTCACAAATAAAGGTTTTGTCAAATTTCATGCAATGTTGTTTATGAGTTTTTATTAAATAATGTAACTTTACTAAGGATGATGTTATAAATAAGCATAAAGAAATGATGAACAATGTGTAAGATAGTGGCTAGATACTAATAGATGGTAGATAGACAGAGAGAGAGAAAGAGAGAGAAGCGAGACCATTAATAATAAAATATAATGATAATAATGGTCAGATAAAAGTAGAATCATTTAAATTCTTCAAGCTTCAGGTAACACTAGCCAACAGATCAACTATCAATATTGTTTTCTGTGTTATGCAGCATTCTTTACAAAAGCACATTCAAAAGTCTCTGACATATGTGCTCTAAACCTAAACATGAAGATTATTAACTATGAGTCAAAATAATATGTAAATATGCAATGAAAAGGAGAATAATTTTTAAGTCTTGACATTGGCTGATTTAAAACCAGAGTAGTTCTTTTGTGATATTGTATTATGTTAATTTTTCTTTAATAAAAATGCAAAAAATGAAAACCTGAAAGTGGAGCCTCTATTCATGAGGAACTATACTTAAGACACAACCACTTGAATAAAGAAAACCAGTGACACTGCACACTTCAGAGGAAGTGTCCCAGCCTGCCCATCATGGTTGAGGCATTTGCCCATCCACTACCCTTATTGGTAGCATTAGACCCTGAGAGAGTTAACTCTCATCATTTCCACCGATTAGTTGAAGTAGCCTCCTGAGGACATTAACTAAGCATTTTGAGATTATAATGACTGTGGTCAAGTAAGCTCCTGGGATACTAGACAAAGCTGTCAGGTAGAGATAGAGAGGGCTGCAGACACCTCCAAAGGCCTGAAACAGATGGAATGAAGAACCACACAAAGTCGGCACATGTATTTGAAAACAATGGAACTGGAGAAGCTAAAACATTTAACATAACATGGAACATTTTCAAATCTGTGTCAAAATCTACTCTGTAATGACCATAATTTATGTTTATTTACTCTTTGTAAAAGTCATACCTCAGATCAAATAACAACCTTGGGCCCCACCACATATTCCAAGAAGAAACTAGTGTAGCAATATTGGAATCAGACAAATTAAGCTTTAGGTTAAAATGTTTTAAGAAAAAGAGATCATTACAATGTAACAAAAAGAATACTGCATCAGAAAGGCATACTCGGGATAAACATTGCTAAGCCTGAAAACTGCCTCAACAGACATAAGCCAAAAGACAACCATGACAAATAGAAACACAGACACAGAGGCACTCTCCACCTTCACCTTCAGGAAGAAGGCCTTGTGAACATTTTCAAATTTGAACAATGCTGTCATTCAAGAGGATGCCAGTGGGAAAAAACACATTACAAAGTTCTTAACATTTTTTAATATATGTCTGTTCCTAGAGGAACACCTAACTCAGTCTTGAGGTTGGGGGAAGAAAACTGGATCTGCCAGGAGTGGAGGCTGAACTAAGCAATATTGGGACCATGGGACCTTGGGACTCCCTGCCCCTTGCAGGGGGGTAGGGAGTTGTGGAGAAGAAAGACTGACCTGATGTGGTGGGAGGGGGAAGGGACCTTGAATAAGGATATACAAGGATAGAAAGTGTGACTTCTTTATTCATAATAATAAAAAAGAAAGAAAAAAAACAAAAGAATTGGTGGGCTAGAGAGATGGCTCAGCCATTAAAGGCTAGGCTCACATCAAAAATACAAGAAAAGAAATGGTATAGTGCTATAAACTATTACTTTTATTTGGGGGGGAGTAGAAGAATACAAATGAAAATAAGTATACATTTTAAAAAATCCATCTTGATGGTAGTAAACACTGTTGTGGTTGTGGTGTGGTGTGTATGTGTGTTGTATGTGTGTATTCACTGCTTCTGAAGTAAAGAAGACCTGGCTGCTGTCATTACTTCTGGGAGAGATAGCAGTGGGTGGTTAAAAACAGACCTTAGAAGCAGTTACTGAGAACAGGACACTGTGTGTTATTTTGAATCACTGTGGATTTAAGCTTACTCAAATAATTACTTTCAAAGAGTTTACACCTAAGATGAACTTAGTAATGAAATGTTAGTAAAATATTCTTACTTGAGGCTGGAGAGTAAGCATGGTAGTTAAGCACATTTGCTGCTCTTTCAGAATGACAGAGTCTGGTTTCCAGCACCCTTATCAAACAGATCACAACAGCCTGTAGGTCCAGCTCTATTGGATCTAATGCTTTCATCTGCCTTTTATTGGTGCCTGTACTCTCAGGCACATATATACATGCACACTCAGGCACACAAATAAATAAATAAACCTTTAAAAATGAATAAAATAATTTTATTAGCTTAAAATTGATAATAATATAATAATACCATTATTTATGCAACAAAATGCTAAATTAAATAATTATTCATAAAAATGAATTGAGTGGTATAGCACTCTGTAGCTTATTTTTATCTGGATGTTGGATATTGCAGCCCAAATATGGAATCTATTAATGACAAAGTAGAAAAAATTCTTCTTAAATATTATGTTATTATACTGAGGCAGGGCATTACTAGAATTTTGAAAGAAGAGGAATATGAGAGACTCTTTGAAAAAAGTTTTACCAGGAATGTTTAATGGCTGGACCATTGACAAGCCAATGAGAGCAACTAGGAGAGTGTGAAGTTTAATTTGGTCAGTTACTAGGAGGAACAGAGAATCTGAGAGGACTAATAGCTGATGTTGATGGGGTACATGATGTAAAATCTCCAAACTGTATATATAAAAGAAGATGGGTAGAAATTGATGACAAGACATGAAGTAAAAATATCCAAGAACTAAAGATTATAAACAGGGTCTCTGGGACAGCTAATGAGCTATTGTTTATATTGTATCTTTGATATCAACAACAAGAATAACTAAAAACCAAATAACTGGCTAGCCACAAGCCCATGTATCATCTATGAATCTGTCACATTATGAAGCTGTAAAAATTTCTATAATATATACATGACAAAACTTTGGCTCAGAAAGTCATTGAGTACTTTGTCCTTGGAACTGGAACCTAGTCCTCTGATACCCTGAAGAGGGCAGGCCTCTCTTAACCAGAAAAGAAGATGCCTTCCAAATGACTGGTTGTTCACTTCTTTTTTCTTTTTTCTTTTTAGAAAAAACCTGGAAACAACCTAGATGACCCTCAACTGAAGAATGGATTAACAAACTGTGGTATATCTACACAATGGAATACTACTCAGCAGTGAGAAAAAAATGATATCCTAAAATTTGCAGGCAAATGGATGGATTTGGAGAATATCCTCCTGAGCAAGGTATCACAAACCCAGAAAGATAAGCAGGGGATGTACTCACTCATTAGTGGACTCTAAACAAACAAACAAACAAACAAGAAAAAAACAAAGCATTCCCTAGCTGCAAACCACAACCACTGAACAGCTTGGGATCAGAAACACCTTGGACTGACTCCTTGGATCCCACTCCCCCTAGAGGAACACCTGACTCAGTCTTGAGGTTGGGGGAAGAAAACTGGATCTGCCAGGGGTGGTGGCTGAAATAAGCAATATTGGATCAGTGGGACCATAGGACTGTCTGCTGCCTGCCCAGGGAGGGGATGGGGAGTTGTGGAGAAGAGAGAATGACCTGATGTGGTGGGAGGAGGAAGGGACCTTGAATAAGGATATACAAGGATAGAAAGTGTGACTTCTTTGTATATAATAATAAAATAAAATAAAAAATAGAAAAAGATCAGTACACACATTAAAAAAAGAGAGAAATTCTATAAATCATTAAATTTCTCAAAAGTTGTTTTCTGTTTCTGAAATTTTCTCAATTATTATTAATGTTATTTCAAAATTAAGTTAAATTCACACCTCTTTTGCCTCTGAGCTATTTTAATCTGAGAACATTTTATAAACCACAGCACAGATATTTGGAGTATTTACACAAAACGTCATGATTTAGTAGTTTTTGTTGTTGTTTTGTAATTTTTTATTTAAAACTTTTTTTGTTTGTCATACCCTCCTCTGATCCCCCTCCCTCAACCTCTCCCTCACCCCATCCCCCCATTCATTCTGCAGGGAGGGCAAGTAATCCCATGGTGAGCCGCTTTGGTCTGGCATATACATCTGAGGTAGCTCTATGCCCCTCCCCCCAGTATCTAGGCTGAGTAAGTTGTTCCTCTGTAGGGAATGGACTCCAAGCAATAGTGGAAGGGGTTCCTAAACAGGACTTCCCCTATAGTTAAATGGAAGACTACCCTAATTGTCATTATAGAACCTTCATCCAGCAACTGATGAAGGCAGAAGCAGAGATCCATAGGTAAGCACCTAGTCAAGCTTCTGGTCCAGCTGAAGAGAGGGAGTAGACAGTATATTTCTTGCTTTCTTATCTCATGTAATATTTTTGTGTACAGAATATTGCACTATTGAAACACTCTAGCATCTAGCACATCAACAATAAATCTGATCAACATTTATGTTGATTGGAATGAGAAATGTCTCTTCCTCCCCCATAGGCTTAGGTATTTGAACACATGGTCCCCAATTGGTAAAGGTTATAGAATAACTAGGCCCTGGAATTTTGCTGGAGAAAGTGCATTGCTGGAGTTCATTTGGAGTTTATAAACACTCTCACTTCCAGAACTCTCAGTGAACATTTGAATCTGAAGATAAGATAGCTTAGCTTTCTGTTCCAGCTGCCTACTGTCATTGTTCACCACCATTAAGTACTTTCTTTCTGTAGTCAGAGTCAAATAAACTCTTCCTCCTATAATAGTGGTTCTTGTTTCCTGTGTCTATGACCCTTTAATGCAATTCTTCATGCTGTTATGATCTCCAACTGTAGTTTTTTACTGCTTCTTCATAACCCTAATTTTTATAATTATGAATTTTAATGTAAATATTTGATATGAAAGCTTTTATGTGACCCTGCAAAAGGGTTATTTAACTGCCCCCCCAAGTTACAATCCATAGGTTGAGAACTACTATTTTATAAGTTACCATGGTTTGTTGTTTTATAGCAGAAACAGAAAAGTAACTAGCAGTATTGTGTACCAGAGAGTGAACTGTTGCCATGAAGAATATGGCAATACTGTTTCTTGGAGGAATGTAGACAAGAAAAGAAATGGAATGCTGGAAGCAGAGATTTAGTGGGCTATTCTAGTAAAAACCTGTAAGACAGTAGTACTGAGAGAAATTTGAATGGCTGAGGGCTGCCTCAGGAGTTTTAGAAAAGAACAATATTAGCACTGGATGAGATACCAGTCTTGTGATATGTGGACCAATAGTCTGGTTATTGTCTTCTCATGCCCTCAGAACTTGCCTGAGACTAAATTAGAAGAGCAAAGACCTAATTTCTTTGGTAGAAAAAATTTCAAAAGAACGTAACATGTAATATATAAGATGGTTATTATTGATAATTCTTACGTGGGTCTACAATGAAATAGAGCAAATGAAGTCAAAATAAATACAAAATGTATAGTTTGGAAAAAAAGGAGCATTAGAAAGTTTAATTTTCAAACAAATTATGTGCTAACAAAGAAGTTATAATTACTAAGTTTTGTTCAAGAATTCTTCTACTCTATACTGGGACAATGGAAAAGTTTTCCTCAGGGCCATGCCACACTTAGTTAAGCTTCCAACTGGTAAAAATAAGAGGCATTTCTTGCGCTTAGAATGGAAAAGTAAAAAAAGTATCTAAAACACAATTCAAGAAAGTGTAGGTATATCCCAAAATGGCAGTCTAACTTATTAGTCTTGTCTACTTGGGACTAGCTTTAGAGACTTGAAAGAGGCAGATTAGAACTGTTAGTACTGGGACTTTTGAAATTGGACTAAATTTCATGATAATATAACCATGATCCTGGGGTGAGTAGAATCGGGTAATTTGAATGAAAAATGACCCCCAAGGGCTCAAATATTTGATCACGTGGAGTTACAAAAGTGCTGTTTGGAATTTTCGGATGTGGAACCTTGAATCACTTGATGCAAACTTTAAAACTATGTGCCTCATTTCACTTCCAGTTCACTCTTGGTACTTTTTGCTTGCACTTGAAGACATGACTGTTCAACATTGTTCTCTTGCCACATACTACTGCCATGCCGTGCTGCCCCACCATTATGAACTCTTCATCTGGAACCACCGCTAAATAAACTTTTCCCTTTGTAAGCTGTCTGGGTTGTGATATTATATTACAACCACAGAAAAGTAACAAATAAAAGTTTGTTATACTAAGAGACCAAAGTGATAAGAGCAACTAATAATTTTGTCCATGCCATTTCCTTGATCACTCCAAGATATTCAATATAAATGGTGAACTAAATATACAAATCAATGCCCATTTGTTCAGGCTTTTGTGTGCAGTTGGAGTAACTATGACTCCTTTCAACTTTCAATTATCCCTTGCCTTTTGTATGTAGAGGCAGCATTAAATCTGCCTTCACAAATGAATGTTGTCTCTACATGAATATCTGTGCTTTTGCAATCCACAGGCTGGCTGAAGAACAGAGTTGTTGACGCTGACAACCAGTTTTTAAAAGAGGTTTCCGCTAGACCTTTGACTTGGGTTTTGTTTGCCAAGAAACTTGGTACCCAGGATTGTGTGGACACAAATGACACCAAGGATGAGGAAACTGTTAGCACTTAAACTTTGGAAATGGGGTCAGGTGGCTAATTGAGCTGGCATCTGGTCATCTCTTGGCAAAGTTATCTAACTCCAGCATAGTCGTTTGTTTTTCTGATTTGAGGTTCAAAAGAATTAAAGCCACACAGCTAGAGATTGAGAGAAAGGATCCTTGCTTTTTTTATTTCACTCTACATCTATTCCTCCAGTTAAACTATCTTTCTGTCCTCTCCAATACAGGATCTTTGTCTTATTCTAGCAGTAAGAACTGAACAAGTTATTCAACATGCTGATAAATTATGGAGTAAGGAATTGCATTTTATTGAAGTATATTATTAATTAGAGCCTGATGAAATAGTTAGGTGGCCTTTTCAATTGACAGCTAGGAGTTAAAATTTGAAAGAGCTGTTTGTTATATGGCACAAACAGCAACAACATTCTAAAGTAACGCACAAGAGTCTATGCCTTCATGCACAAAAAATACTCTTATTTCTATGACTTGCACAGTGTTACAATGTGTTAGCCATCAAATCTTTTAAGATTATATTCTTTTCTCTTCATTTGTAGCTTGAGGAAAAGATAGTAAAGAGTCCAGAATTTCTCTAACAATCAAACTCCACCAAAATGATACACTAAATTCCTTGCAACAATCAATCTAAATTCAAGCTTTGTTTAAATGACTATTATCTCTTATGCCTCTCTCTTTCAAAAAGTCCTGAAATTGAGTATTGATGCACACACTCTTAAAATATTTTCTAATCATATTAAGACAGAGTAAATGCTATAGCTTTGTCTATACTTACATTTATAACTTTTATACATATATCCTCTTCAAGATGTCATGTCTATGATGCTGTGTGTACATACACAATGGAGAGTGCTATTTAGGTCTCTAAATGATTTTTCCCTGTCCTTAATCTGTATTTAATCAGGAAACCATTCTGTAATGAGAAAACTGTTCATTTTAGTCTTTTATGTTTGCGATCCCAAGGTTCCTTCTTAGTGATTACATTTAGTAACTCCCTTTTGAGGCCTGAAAGCACAGGCAGTTTTTCCATAATAAAAACTGGATTAGCATGTATCAGGAAAGAGACACCACCAGCTGTCACTTTGAAATCAGACCACTTGGTCCTATTCGAGATGACAATGGATAAACCCAGAAGTGACAGGCAGTTTTCCTATATTCATCTAGGAAGTGGGTAATATAGAACATTACTTTCTAGTAATATAATAAAGTTATAAAAGAGTCAAAGCAAAAGAAAGCTACATTTGAATGTGATAGGCAATGTCAGCAGAAAAATAACAGTAACAAGAAGACTGGATATTAATTTATTCAGTTGAGCTGTTACCATCATCATTAATATTTCCTCTTCTTGCTGGTCTCTGGGCTGTCTTGTTTGAGGACACTCAGTTACATGCAACATTCTAGGAAAATTCAAGAGCACACATGTTGAAGAATAAAATTTATAATGATTAGAATTTTAGAAAATACTTTTTCCATCTAAGGGTGATTACAAATTGTGATGTTTAAGAATTCCCTGAAACCAAAAATACTATTTTTTCATTGTATTTAGCTAGATATGCTTTAGGCATATTCCAAATATTGCTCCACTGCCTTACTATGCCCGACCTATAATAGATAATAGAAGATTTGGGAAATACTGATTATTGATGACAGCTGATTGTAATCTTTAAGAAATAAGAATATTATGATATAGTGATAAATTTTACTCAGAATCACAGTCTTAGAAGATTTAATGAAAACTGTTAGATTTGAGATCCTTTAGTGTAAGCATTGAATTTTTCTCTACTTATTGCTTAAAATGCAAAATAATACACTGACTTTTCAGCTGTCAAAATCCACATCAAGAAAATATTAATGTTCCTTTCCATTCAGCCTTTCCATTTCAATCTCCCTTGTTCAAGAATTAAACAATGTTGTTAAACTGGCAACAACATTTACATGAAGTTTTCTGAGCTATACCACCTTCAAATTAGAAGTAGAAAGACAGATAAGTGGATTATACATATCTTACAAAATATATAACTTCAAAAGTGACAGAATTCAGTATTTAAACAAAGGCAATCTACAACCACCATCAATATCAAAACCACTAAAGTACTTCTTTTACCTATAAATGACTGAGGTGAGGTTAAAAATTAAAATTGATTCCAATATTGAATTGGTAGTATAATTATTCACATATATTAAATCATAAAAGGAAAATATAGGCTAAAGAGCAGAAATAAAGATATGCCTTCAATTGAATAAATGTAATGCCTTCCTAATGGGAGTGGACTTAAATGCTGCACATGCCCAGTAAAGAAAATACACAGAACTGAGAGCCTTGGTTTCCAAGCAGTACAGAAGCTATATGTAAGAGAATCCAGGTCACTTGATGATGTTATATAGGGTGCAATGAAGACTAACCTAGAAGAGAAGTAAAATACAGTACACTGAGATCAATAAGAAAAATGTAACATCAGCTAAAGAATTTGGAAATTTTTAAAAGGAAAGAGTAGAGGAAAATGTTCTTCAACTTGGAGACTCAAAATAAAGCAAAATAAACATTTCATATTTTTCTAGTTTTGAGGTAATTAGAAATCTTGACAGACAATTATGTAAAGTTAATGAAAAGGAACAGTGGCTGATATTCTAAGACTTCAAGGGCAGAGTGGTTTCATTTTTATTGATTTGTATAGTTTTGTTATTTCAGAAAGGAAGAAGAGCAGGACAAAAGTCAGATGTGGATAGAAAAAAGTATCATTTCTCTCTAGCATTCCCTACAGACTCTTTATATGAGAATGTGCTTGGTGTCTGAATGCAATGATCTGGTTGGTAACCATGCACAAGTGGTTCTGAGGAATCTTAGTGAAATCCTTCATTGTGTATATATTTTATTGCACAATGCAAAATAGCTAAATATAGTTAAGAAACTGATAAAGGACTAAATGGCACATAACTATATAATTTTCTATTTAATACCACCTTTTACCTTCCTTTCTTTGGGAGGCAATCCTTGGTTCTGTCCCTTGTCTCCTGCTGGTCCCCTTTGTTGCCATAGGACCTATATCATCATTTGCATCCAAAGACCTAGACTTTTTCATCTTCACCTTAGGGTGCTTGTGTGATGGATGTTTCTTTAGTTAAAGGTTTGGGGATAGTTTAAAACCTGCTGGCATATGTTCCAATGAACAAAAGTTGTTCCCATTTGTCCAATGTTGGCTGGTTATAGATACTGAGTGAGCCTAGTGACACCACCACCTATTGCCTTAACTCAGTCCCAAATAGCTGAGTAAATTATTCCTAGAAACTCTCTTTATCTCCCAAATGTGAAGAAAATAAAGCATTTTTATGATCAGGTTAGGTTTTGTTCCTACAGTTTCTGATTTTCATGCCTTCTGAAACACAGTACAAAACACACACCCTTACTTGTATGTGTGTGTATACACATATTTATAATATTATCCATATTTAAATATTATGTAAGTGATATCAGAAAATATTATTTTCTGAAGCAATTATAGAGGTACAAAGTTGAACACAAAATAGTCTTATTTACTATATTCATCTTTCAAATGTAAAATATTAACCGTTCATTCTCAAGGACTGTAGTAAAGACTTTAAGTATAAGGTATTTGTAAAAAGGAGGAAAAGTTCATGAATAGAATCATTTATAGCAAAACGCTATAATTTTTAGTTAGGGAAGAACTTCTTATAGAAGAAGTCTCCAAATTCTTACTTCAATTCTTCTTTCTGAATTGATGTTTAATTAAGTGGCCCTATGGAATGCTGAGCACTTTTGCAGAGTGAATATTTCAACTTTATTTCATCTTAGTGTATTAACTGGCTACTTTTTTTCTCAGATACTTTAATGTCTTTCTAAAGATTGCAGATAAAATCTCTTAGTCATGTCTTCATTATTAATAGTTCCAAAAAACAAGAGAAATGAGTTATTTTCCTTTGATACTGTTTTCCTTACATAAGAGCAAACATGAATTTCTAAATATTCAAAACCTTAACATAATTGTGTATGTCAGAGGGTATGTGTCTTTTATTTTCTAATATAATCTTCATGTAATCATGGCTACCTTGTATTGACCTGTGTGTGGTTCCATTAACAAGTATGCTAAGTAACATATTGGACCACCAGGGCCTAAAGTTAGAGTTCAACAACATCAAAAATCAAAGAAAGCCTACCAACTCATGGACACTAAACATCACTCAGCTGAACCATCTCTGGGTCAAGGAAGAAATTAAGAAAGAAATCAAAGTCTTCCTAGAATTTAATGAAAATGAATCCAAAATGTATCCAAACTTGTGGGACACAATGAAAGCAGTCTTAAGAGGAAAATTCAGAGCGCTAGATGCCTATATGAAAAACCTAGAGAAATCCCACACTAGAGGCCTAACAGCTCAGCTGAAAGCCTTAGAACAATTAGAAGCGAACTCACCTAGAAGGAGTAGATGGCAGGAAATAATCAAACTTAGAGCTGAAATCAATACAATTGAAAGAAAAAGAACAATACAAAGAATCAACTAATCTAAGAGTTGGTTCTTTGAGAAAGTTAACAAGATAGATAAGCCCTTAGCCAAACTAATCAAAAACAGAGAGAGAGTGTCCAAATCAACAAAATCAGAAATGAAAAGGGGGACATAACAACAGACCCCCAGGAAATACAGAGAATTATCAGATCATATTTTGAAAATCTGTATTCCACAAAAATGGAAAACCTAGAAGAAATGGACAGCTTTCTGGACAGGTACCATCTACAAAAATTAAATAAAGATCAGATTAATTACCTAAACAGGCCTATAACCCTTAAGGAAATTGAAGCTGTCATTAAAAATCTCCCCAAAAATAAAAGCCCTGGACCAGATGGTTTTAGTGCCGAATTCTACCAGACATTCAAAGAAGAATTACTACCGTTACACCTCAAACTATTTCACACAGTAGAAACTGAAGGAATACTGTTAAATTCCTTTTATGAGGCCACAATCACCCTAATACCCAAGCCACTCAAAGACACAACAAAGAAGGAGAATTACAGACCAATTTCCCTCATGAATATTGATGTGAAAATTCTCAACAAAATTTTGGCAAAGCGTATACAACAATGTATAAAAGATATCATCCACCACGACCAAGTAGGCTTTATCCCAGAAATGCAGGGCTGGCTTAACATACGAAAAACTGTAAATGTTATCCATCATATAAACAAACTAAAGGAACAAAACCACATGGTCATATCCTTAGATATGGAAAAAGCCTTTGACAAAATCCAACACTCCTTTATGATTAAAGCCCTGGAAAGATCAGGAATACATGGAGAATACCTAAATATAATAAAGGCGATTTACAAGAAGCCGACAGCCAGTATCAAACTTAATGGAGAAAAACTCAAAGCAATCCCACTAAAGTCAGGAACTAGACAAGGATGGCCTCTCTCCCCTTATCTATTCAATATAGTTCTTGAAGTTTTAGCTAAAGCAATAAGGAAACGAAAAGAGATTAAGGGGATACAAATTGGAAAAGAAGAAGTGAAGCTATCTTTATTTGCAGATGATATGATTGTATATATAAGTGACCCACAAAATTCTTCCAAGAAACTGCTACAGCTGATAAACACCTTCAGCAATGTAGCAGGATACAAGATTAACTCAAAGAAATCAGTAGCCCTTCTATACACTAAAGATAGAAGAGCTGAAAAAGAAATAAGGGAAACATTACCCTTCATAATAACTGCAAATAGTATTTAATACCTTGGAGTAACTATAACCAAAGAAGTAACAGACATATTTGACAAAAATTTTAAATCACTGAAGAAAGAAATTGAAGAGGATATCAGAAAATGGAAAGCTCCCCCATGTTCCTGGATTGGTAGGATCAACATAGTAAAAATGGCAATTCTACCAAAGGAAATCTACAGATTAAATCCACTGCCCATCAAAATCCCAACACAATATTTTTTGGACCTTGAAAGAACAATACTCAATTTCATTTAGAATAACAGGAAAGTCAGGATTACCAAAACAATTTTACTTAACAAAAGAACCTCGGGAGGTATCACCATCCCTGACTTCACGTTATACTATAGAGCTACAGTAATAAAAACAGCCTGGTACTGGCATAGAAACAGACTTGTGGATCAATGGAATAGAATTGAGGATCCAGACATTAACCCAAAAACCTATGAACACCTGATCTTTGACAAAGAGGCCCAAAACATTCAATGGAAAAAAGATAGCATATTTAACAAATGGTGTTGGCATAGCTGGATGGAAGTGTGTAGAAAAATGCAAATAGATCTGAGCCTGTCACTCTGCACAAAACTCAAATCCAAGTGCATCAAAGACCTCAACTTAAACCCAGCCACTTTCAACTTGATAGGAAAGAAAGTGGGAAATACACTTCTACAAATTGGCACAGGCGACCACTTCTTAAATATAACACCAGTTCCGCAGACACTAAGACCAACAATCAATAAGTGGGATCTCCTGAAGCTAGAAAGCTTCTGCAAAGCCAAGGACACTGTCAATAGGACAAAACTCCAGCCTACAGAATGGGAAAAGATTTTCACCAACCCTACAAGTGATAGAGGACTGATCTCTAAGATATATAAAGAGCTCAAGAATCTAGAGCCCAAAACCTTGAATAACCCTATCAAAAAATGGGGTACAGATCTAAAAAGGGAATTCTCAGCAGAGGAACTACGAATGGCTGAAAGGCACCTGAAAAAGTGCTCTTCTTCTTTAGCCATCAGAGAAATGCAAATCAAAACAACTTTGAGATGCCACCTAACACCTGTTAGATTGGTTAAGATAAAAGGCACAGATGACAGCCTATGTTGGAGAGGATGTGGAGCTAGGGGAACACTCCTCCATTGTTGGTGGGAGTGTAAGCTTGTTCAGCCACTTTGGAATGCAATATGGCAGTTTCTCAGAAAATTGAGAATCAATCCCCCCAAGGACCCAGCAATACCACTTCTGGGTGTATACCCTAAAGAGGCACATTCACACTCCAAAGGTATTAGCTCAACTATGTTCATAACAGCATTATGTGTAATAGCAAGAACCTGGAGACAACTTAGATGTCTCTCACCTGAAGAATGGATTAACAAACTGTGGTACATCTACACAATGGAATACTACTCAGCAGTAAGAAAAAGTGACATCCTAAAATTCGCAGGCAAATGGATGGGTTTGGAGAATATCCTCCTGAGGGAGGTATCACAAACTCAGAAAGATATGCAGGGGATGTACTCACTCATTAGTGGTCTCTAAACAAACAAACAAGAAAAAAAGCCAATCATGCCCAAGCTGCAAACCACAACCACTGAACAGCTTGGGATCAGAAACACCTGGACTGACCCTTGGGATCCCACTCCAAGTATAGGTACACCTGACTCTTTCTTGAGGGAGGGTGGACAAAACTGTATTTGCCAGGAGTGGAGACTTATCCAAGCGTTATTGGGTCAGTGGGACCATAGGACTGTCTGCTCCCTGCCCAGGTAGGGGATGGGGAGTTTTGGAGAAGAAAAAATGACCTGATATGGCGGGAGGGGGAAGGGACCTTGAATAAGGATATACAGGGATGGAAAAAAAAAATTAGAGGGAAAGCTGAACACAAAGTAAATATATGTGTAGCAATCTTATTTGCCTTATCACCCTTGATAAGTCATGCTTATGATTTTTATCTTCTTTATAGTTATTGTTAACTTATCAGCATTTTAAATTCATTTTACTGTTTTTCTCGATAAATACAAAATAAATAAAGGAAAAAAATAAAAAAGCAAGTATGCTAATATTTGAATACAAGCAATGGCTACTGAGATTAACAAGATACCACACCATCTAATAACAGTAATGTGTATATTTAAATGTTTATAAATTAGGGTTTTTTTTTCTCAGCTTCTAGTTTTGAAGCCTCAAAGATTTTGATTTTTTTGGTTTTTGGTTTTTTGTTTGAATGCTTGTCTTGTTTTTGCATAATATTTTTATTCATTATTTGGTGATTTTTACATCTTGCACCCCTTCAAACTCAATTATCAGTCCTCTCAGTTTCACACCCATTCTTATGATCTCCCCATTTACAAAATAGACCATCATTCATGTTGCTATTTTACTTTCTGGAGCATACATAATTAAAATCCGTGTGCCCAGCACCTTGGAGAAAAGGACTCCTTCCTCACCCACATCCCTGCCAGAGGCCATCAATAGGGAAGTGAAACATCATGTCATTTAGCTATGTTCTACACTTGAGCTTGTGCATACAATGACATCTTTGTGGTTTTTATTTAAATCTACTAATTAGTGAACACATCCCCTGCTTATCTTTCTGGGTTTATAATATATCTCTCAGAAGAATATTCTCCAATTACATCGGTTTGCCTAAGAATTTTAGGATATCATTTTTTTCTTACTGCTGTGTAGTACTCCATTGTGTAGATGTACCACAGTTTGTTAATTCATTCTTCAGTTGAGGGGCATCTAGGTTGTTTCCAGGTTCTTGCCATTATGAATAATGCAGCTATGAGCATAATTGAGCTAATGCTTTTGAGGTGCAAATGTATACTCTTTAGAGTATATGCCTAAAAGTGGTATTACTGAATACTTGGGGAGATTGATTCCCAGTTTTCTGAGAAACTACCATACTGCATTCCAGAGTGGCTAAACAAGCTTACGTTCCCATCACCAGTGAAGGACTGTTCCCTTTGCCTGGAATCCACTCAACCATAGGCTGTCATCTGTGTCTCTAAACTTAGCCCATTCTGACAGGTGTAAGGTGGTATCTCAAAGTTGTTTTGATATGCATTTCTCTGATGACTAAAGATGTTGACCAATTTTTCAGGTGCCTTTCAGCCATTTGTAATTCTGCTTAGAATTCCCTTTTTAGTTCTGAACCCCATTTTTGATTGGATTATTTAGGATTTGGGGCTCTAGTTTTCTGAGTTTTCTATGTATTTAAGAGATCAATCCACTTGTAGGACTGGTGAAAAACTTTTGCCATTCTGTAGACTGTCGTTGTGTCTTATTGAATGTGTCCTTGGCCTTACAGAAGCTTCTTAGTTTCAGGAGGTCCCACTTATTGATTGTTGTTCTAAATGTCTGTGCTACTGATATTGTACTTAGGAAGTAGTCATGTGTGCCAATGGGATGGAGAGTATTTCCCACTTTTCTGTATCAAGTTCACTGTATTGGAGTTTATGTTGTAGTCTTTGATTCACTTGGAATTGAGTTTTGTGCAGGGTGATTGGCTTGAATCTATTTGCAGTATTCTATACACTACCATCCAGTTATGCCAACACCATTTGTTGAAGATACTATCCTTTTTGCAGTGAATATTGTTAGCCTATTTGTCAAAAATCAAGTATTTATAGGTGTATGGGTAAATGTTGAGGTCTTCAATTCAATTTCACTGATCCACAAGTCTGTTTTTATGCCAGTACCAAGCTGGTTTTATAACTGTAGCTCCATAGTATAACTTGAAGTCAGGGATGGTGATACTTCTTGAGGTCCTTTTGTTGAGCAAAATTGTGAGAGATGGACTGATGACATTGAATCTCAGACCAGTATCCAGAGTGTAATCAGAGGTGAGCAGATTTGGGCTCCTGGGCTGCCAGTACAGAGAATCCCTCTCCAGGGACCAAGGTCACACTCAAGGTTCAGATCTCAGACTCTTTTTTTTTTTTGAACTTTAAACAAAATTTTATTACACAACGTTGTCACATAATTGGATACTTCTCTACTTTGTACACAGTTATTCTCACTCTCCACAGAAAGGCTGCTTCTGAACTTCTCATCTGGTGATGTAAGCACTGCAGTCCTGACTATAACAGAACACTAGAAATGCCTCAGTGATTTGAGTTGAAAGCAGGACACTGGGATATGGCTTTTGCACCCAGCATCAGGAATGTACAAATGTCTTTATTCAAAAATACAAAATAAATTATCTGTAGGCATGAACAACGAATGACAGCAGTAAACCATTATGTATCATCAATGGGAACCAGTAACTGATGGTTATAGGGATCAGCCAGCCTTCTTCTCTTCAGTCATTTCCTTCAGGTGACTTCTCTGAAGTTATCCGTTAGGAACCTGCCTTGAGCTCCTTCCTGTAACAGCTCATTGATAAGGGCAAAGCACTATTCTAGGAGTTAGAACATGCCACCTCCCATACCCCCTCCCATTCCACCCATTGCACCCATTCCAGGGTCCTTCTCTTCTTTAGGAATTTCGGTCACCACAGCTTCTGCTGTCGTTAGCAAGGAGGCCACCCCAGCAGCATCCAGTAAAGCAGTTCTTACTACCTTTGTTGGATTAATGATTTCCTTTTCCACCATGTTCACAAATTCCCCGAGCATAGCATCATAGCCAACCTCAGAGGAACTCTGCAGGATCTTCTCAACTATCAAAGATCCTTCAACACCTGCATTCTTAGCAATGGTCATTGCAGGGATTTTGAGTGCTCTTTTAATAACTTCTATACCTATTTTCTGGTCTTCATTTGAAGGCTTCAGTGAGTCCAAGGCTGGGATGCACCGAAGCAGAGCGCAGCTCCCTCCTAGAACAACACCTTCTTCAACAGCTGCTCTTGTAGCATTGAGAGCATCTGTAACTCTGTCTTTCTTCTTGTTCATTTCAACATCACTGGTTCCTCCAACCTTCAACACAGCTACTCCATCTGAAAGTTTAGCAAGTCGCTCATTCAGCTTCTCCATTTCGTATTCACTAGTCGTGACCTCTAGTTGCTCAGTGATTTCTTGAAAACGTTTCTCAATTTGAGCTTTGTCAACTTTTCCTTTCAAAAGCATGGTATCATCTTTGGTGACAATGACCTCTCCAACTTTTTCTAAGTCATGAGCTTGAACATCTTCAAGATTGAGATTCAATCCTTCTTCTCCAAATACCGCACCACCAGTAGCAATAGCCATATCTTTAAGCTGGTTCTTCCTATTGTCCCCAAACCCTGGAGCTTTGACTGCTACAACCTGAAGACCAAACTTTATCCTGTTCAAGACCAATGTGCTTAGAGCTTCTCCATCAACATCTTCAGCAATTATTACCAAGGGCTTCCGATGAGCGTTAGCAATTTCAAGAGCAAGGACAATGGACTGGACACTAGAAATTTTCTTTTCACTCAACAGAACATAGGCATCTTGGAATTCACACTTTTGACCTTTTGATGTGTTAATAAAATACGGGAAAATATATCCTCTGTTGAACTTCATGCCTTCAATAATTTCTAATTCATCATTTAGGGTTTTTCCATCCTTCACTGTGATGATGTCCTTTCTTCCAACCTTTTTCATTGCATCAGAAATGATGTTTCCAAAGTTTTTGTCTCCATTTGCAGAAATTGTAGCAACCTGAGCAATTTCTTCAGGGGTTGTCACAGGTTTAGACTGCTTTCTTAGTTCAGCAATTACAGCATCGACAGCCAACATCACACCTCTCCGAATTTCTACTGGATTAGCCCCTTTGCTGATCTTCTCAAAGCCCTCCTTGACAATAGAACGTGCCAGAACAGTAGCAGTGGTGGTGCCATCCCGTGCCTCTTCATTTGTGTTATTGGCAACATTCAAACAAGTTTAGCTCCGATATTTTTGTATTTATCCTTTAAATCAATAGACTTTTCAACAGTGACTCCATCTTTTGTTACTTTGGGACTTCCCCAACTCTGTTCAATAATCACTGTTCTTCCCTTTGGCCCCATCATAACAGCAACAGCATTGACTTAACGGTCTACTACACCTTGAAGAATTAAGGCTCGAGCATCCGCACCAAATTTTACATCTTTGGCATAAGCCCATGTGAGATGAGGAGCCAGTGCCCGGGACACTGGTCTCATCTGGCGAAGGATTGTGGGTAGTCGAAGCATTTCTGCGGGGCAGTGGTAAGAGCACACGAGGCGAAGCAGGCCTTCGGCTGCCAGTGAGGGAGATCTCAGACTCTTGCTAGCAGACAGGCTTTAGCTGGGAGGAGCCTTCTCCCAAAGACTCAGAAAGGACCTCCCACAGCCAGGCCCTGCCACAAGCATGAGCTGCATCACCATGGACACTCAGGTGCCTTTGAAAAGCAGAACCCTGTCCAGAGCAGAGTAAGAGATCATGCAGTCCCCTTGTTCAGAGCATACAGGAGACACACAAGCCCTCTAGCCACAATTGACTAGCAGCTTCCTAATCGTGAACCACTGAAGCCATGGGCGGATGCCAGTGTAAAAATATATATAACAATATAAAGAACAAGGTAACACTAGAAGAAACTGGTGGTTCTACATCTACAAGACCTGAACAGAGCAATGAAGAAGAATCAGAAGGAAACAACAGCAAAAACCACCTTTATGAAGATTATGAGGATTATTGAAACCTTAAAAGAGGACATAAAAAAATTTCCTTAAAGAAATAGAAGAAAATACAAACAGAAATTTGGAAGAGATGAACAAATCTTTGAAAGAAAACCAAGAAAAAAAAATCAAAAAATTAAAGAAATATTCCAGGAACTAAAAATTAAAATAGAAGAAATTTTTAAAAAAGCACAAAATAAGGCAAAGGTG
Source organism: Sigmodon hispidus (assembly GCA_004025045.1). NCBI lineage: Eukaryota > Metazoa > Chordata > Mammalia > Rodentia > Cricetidae > Sigmodon > Sigmodon hispidus. The sequence continues at coordinate 246,175 of PVIH01000753.1, forward strand.
GAAATAGAAAATCTGAAGAAAAGAACTGGAACTACAGATACAATCATAACCAGCAGAATCCAAGAGATGGAAGAGAGAATCTCTCAATAGCAGAAATAGATACATCAGTCAAAGAAAACATGAAAACTAAAAAAGCCATAACTAAGAATGTTCAGAAAATCTGGGACACCATGAAAAGACCTAACCTGAGAATAATAGGAATAGAAGAAGGAGGAGAATACCAGCTCAAAAGCACAGATAACGTATTCAATGAAATCATAGAAGAAAACCTTCCTAACCTAAAGAAGGAAATGCCTATAAAGTTACAAGAATCTTAAAGGACACCAAATAGATTTGACCCTCCAGAAAAGGCTGCTCACCATATAAAAGTCAAGACACAAAACATACAGAACAAAGAAAAAATTCTAAAAGCTGCAAAAGAAAAAGGCCAACGTACCTATAATGGTAGACTCATCAGAATAACACATGACTCTTCAATGGACAAAATGAAAGCAAGAAGGTCTTGGTCATAAGTTATACAGACACTAAAAGAGCATGGCTGCCAACCTAGACTACTATACCCAGCAAAACTATCAATCACCATAGATGGAGTAAGAAGATATTTCATGACAAAGTCAGACAAACAATATCTATTTACAAATTCGGCCATTCAGAAAGCATTAGAGGCAAAATTGTTTTGGCAATCCTGGCTTTCCTGTTATTCCAAATGAAACAGAATAATGTTTTTTCAAGGTATGTAAAATATGTGTTGGAATTATAATAGGAATTGCATTGAATCTGCAGATTGCTTTTAGTAAGATTGCCATTTTTACTATGTTGATCCTACCCTATCCAGGTACAAGGGAGATGTTTCCATTTTCTGATATCCTCTTCAATATCTGTCTTTAGTGATTTAAGTTTTTGTCAAACAGATCTGTTACTTCTTTGGTTATAGTTACACCAAAGCATTTAATGCTATTTGTAGCTATTATAACGGGTAATGATTCCCTTATTTTTTTTCAGCCCTTTCATCTTTAGTGTATAGGAGGGCTACTGATATTTTTGAATTAATCTTGTATCCTGCTACATTGCTGATGGTGTTTATAAGCTGTAGAAGTTCCCTAGTAGAATATTGTGCTTCATTTGTGTATGCAATCATGTCATCTGCAAATATAGTTTCACTTCTTTTCCAGTTTCCTTAATCTCTTTTTATTTTCTTATTGCTTTAGCTAACACTTTGAGAACTATGTTGAATAGATAAGGGGAGAGGGGACAGCCTTGTCTAGTTCCTGATTTTAGCAAGATTGCTGTGAGTTTTTCTCCATTTATTTTTATGTTGGCCTTTGGGTATCATTTGTTATACTCCTTTTTTATTTCTGAATCTGCTAATTTGAATATTCTCTATCTGCTTTTTCGTTAGTTTGGATAAGGGTTTATCTATCTTGTTGACTTTCTCAAAGAACCAACTCTGAGACTCATTGATTCATTGTATTGTTCTTTTTGTTTCAATTGTATTGATTTCAGCTCTAAATTTTATTATTTCCTGACATCTACTCCTTCTAGGTGAATTTGCTTCTAATTGTTCTAAGGTTTACAACTGTGCTGTCAGTTCTCTAGTATGGGCTTTCTCTAGATTTTTTATATAGGCAACTTGTGCTATGAATTTTCCTCTTAAGACTACCTTCATTGTGTCCCATAAGTTTGGGTATGTTGTGGATTCATTTTCCTTGAATTCTAGGAAGTCTTTGATGCCTTTCTTATTTTCTTCCTTGACCCAGAGGTGGTTCAGTTGAGTGATGTTTAGTTTCCATTTGATGATAGGCTTTCTGTGATTTTTGATGTTGTTGAACTCTAATGTTAGATCATAGTGGTCTGATATTGTACCAGGAGCTATACCAATTTTTTTTTGTATCTGTTGATATTTGCTTTATGACCTAGCATGTGGTCAAGTTTAGAAAAAGTTCCATGGGGTAATGAGAAATATGTATATTCCTTTTTGTTTGAGTGGAGGGTTTGGTACATGTCTACTAATCCATTTGGTTCATAACTTATGCTAGATTCCTTATTTCTCTGATGAGTTTCTATCATTTTGACTTTTCCAAGGATGAAAGTGGGGTATTGAAGTCTCCCACTATTAGTGTGTCAGGTTGATATAAGGTTTAAGCTTTAGTAGTGTTTCCTTTACATATATAGGTGCCCTTTTGTTAGGGGCATAGATACTCAGGATTGAAATTTTGTCTTGGTGAATTTTTCCTGAGATGAACAAGTAGTGCCCATCCTGATTTCTTTTTATTAATTTTAGTTTAAAGTCTATTTTGTTAAATATTAGAATGTTTATACCAGCTTGCTTCCTAAGGCCATTTGATTGGAAAGTCTTTTCCCAACCATTTACTCTGAGCCTGTGTTTATCTTTGAAGTCGAGGTGTGTTTCTTTTATGCAGAAGAAAAATGGTTTCTCCTTTTTTATACATCATGCTAGGATGTGTCTTTTCATAGGTGAATTGAGTCAATTGATATTCAGGAATATTAATGACCAATGATTGATATTTCCTGTTACTTTTGGTAGTAGCTTGTATATCCTTTTTTTGGGACAGTTTCTTCTATGGGCTTATTAATTGTTTGTGGTTACATGGGTGTTTCTGGTTTATTTAGGTTGGAGTTTTCTCTCTAGGGCTTTTTGTAGAGCCGGATTTGTGGTTAGGTATTGTTTAATTCTGGTTTTGTCATAAAATATCATGCTACTCCATCTATATTGATTGATAGTTTTGCTGGGTACAGTTGTATACATTGGCATCCATGTACCTTTAGTGTCTGTATCATGTCTGACCAGGACCTTTCATTGTTTAGATTGAATAGTCAGGTTTTATTCTGATGGTTCTGCCTATATAGGTGATTTAGCCTTTTTCCTTTGCAGCTCTTAGTACTTTTTCTTTGTTCTGTAGGTTTAGTGGCTTGATTATTGCAAGGCAAGCAGACTTTTTTGTGGGTCTAGTCTATTTGGTATTCTGTAAGCTTCCTGTATCTTAATAGGCATTTCTTTCTTTAGGTTTAGAAAGTTTTCTTCTATGATTTTGTTGAATATATTTTCTGTGTCTTTGAGCTGATGTCCTTCTCCTTCTATTCCAATTATTCTCAGGTTTGGCCTTTTCATGGTGTCCCAGATCTCCTGGACATTTTGTGTTATGACATTTTTGGTTTTAGTGTTTTCTTTAACTGATGTATCTATTACCCTATTGAGTCTTCCACTCTAGAGATTCTCTCTTCCTTCTCTTGGATTCTGTTAGTTATGCTTGAATCTGTTGTTCCAGGTCTTATTTTCAGGTTTTTTATTTGCAGCTTTGTCTTGGTTTATGCCTTTTTTATTGCTTCTATTTCAATTTTTAATTCCTGGAATGCTTCTTTCACCTGTTTGTTTTCTTTTTCTTGGTTTTCTTTATTTTCTTTTAGGTATTTGTTCATATCTTCTAATCTTGTTTTTATTTTCTTCTATTTCTTTAAGGGAGTTTCTCATATCCTCTTTTAAGGCTTCTATTAGTTTCATAAAGCTGGTTTGTTTTGGTGTTTGTTTGTTTGTTTGTTTCTTGCCAAAAGCCGTATTAGATTTATTATAGGAATGGGTGGGGGGGGAAGAAATGGGGGTAGAGAGCAGAGAAGAAGGAAAAAAGCCATAAAGCTGTTTTTAAGCTCTATTCCTTCTGTTTCCTCTTCATTGTTATGTTCAGCTCTTAATGCTATAGAACCACTTGCTTCTTCTGGGGGTGTCTTGTTGATCCTTGTATTGTTGTATGTATTGTTGCACTGGCATCTGCCCATTGTTTCCTCAATTCCCTCTTGCTTAGTTTTTGGTCGGTTTTTAGTGGTTTGTTGGTCTGAGGGCTCTTAATCAGCTGTGTGTCAGAGGGTCAGCTTCCCTCATGAGTTTGTAGTGCTAGATGCCAGGCATGATCTGGGCTGAATGTGTTCTGCCATTGAAGCTGCACTCCATCTCAGGGCCTGGATTCAGGGAGTGGAAGTCACCACTTGACCTCTAATCTCTCAATTGTGTGCCCAGTTCTCAGCTGCTCCTGCACTGTCGTTTTGCTATTATGCCAGCCATGGTCTGAGCAGACTGTGTTCCACCACCAAAGCTGTGCCCCCCGTCTCAGGACCTGGGTTCCCTAAATTAGTTTATAATGTAATTAAAAGCCTATAGAAACTTCCTTGAATTACTAGAAACCTTGAAAAGCTATTTTATTGATTACACATGTGTTATCCACCTTTCGTCTGATCACTCTTCCATGTGAAGAGGGTCTGATTACATTTCATTGTAAAACAGCACATGAAGCTATGTAATTCTTAGACCCAATGAGGACATCGTTATTCAGGAATTTAGCTGTGAAGGTTCTTCACCTTCACTATGGCTATAGAAAAACACACATTGATTGGCCCATTTATTCATTGGACTTTTTAATTTCTTAGTATTTTGTTGTTGTTGTTTGCATATTCCAGATTATTCACCTCCACTGAAATTATAATTATCACAGGTTTTCCCCAAGTTCTGTAGGTTGCTTTTTTTAAATTTTTCTTTTCGTTTTTTTTATGGAATAACTGTTCCTTTGGCTGCACATGAGCTTCTTAAACATGTGAGGTCCCACTGGTCAGCTGTTAGCATTAGTCTCTAAGCAACTAGTGTCCTTTTCTGAGGGTCCGTGCCTGTGCTTACATCTTTAAGTGTTTTCTGTGTTGATTGTTCAACCAGAGCTTTAGGACTTATGTTAGTGTTTTAATTTATTTGAACTTGCTTCTTAATAATGGATGACAATTTGTGTTCTAGTTGCAGTCTTTTATATATGGCATTACAATTTTCTCAAAATCATCCTATCCTACAATTTTAATTTTTGGCATTTTTGTCAAAAGTACTGTGTCTATAACTACACGAGCACAAAGTGTTGTTTGTTTGTTTTACCTGAGTCTTCTACTCTAGTTATCTACCAGTCTACTTTCATCACTCCTGTCTATACTATAACTTTAAATCATGTATAGTGAGTGTTATTTTTTCCCAGGGTTCTTTTGGCTATCCATAGTTTTTTGTACATCCATGGGAATTTTAAGATTATTTTTGTGGTTATGAATAGTGATAGTGGAATTGGATGGGGATTGCATTGAATCTATAGACAACTTTTTGGTAGCATTTTTACTTTATTGACTCTTTGTGGCTGTGAGCATAGGAAATCTCTCTAGCTTCTAGGGTTTTAATTTTCATCTTTATTTTAATGTTTTCATTGGGTCTCTAATTTCTTGCATAGGATTATCCCAAGGACATTTTGAAGTAATTGTAAATTGGTTAAAATGTGATTCCTTTCTCCACATGTCTGGTATTATTATATAAGAAGGTTACTGATTTTGTGTGTTAATTTCACATACTGCCACAATATTGAAAACTTCTAAAAGCTCTAAGATTTTGCCAGTGTTGTTAGAATATCTTATGTAGAATTACATCATTTACAAATAAGAATATATTGCATTTTATTCTATTATATTTGTATTCCATTGATTCATTTTCTTTGATTTATAAGTCAAAGACTTATAATACAATACTGAGTAAGAATAAAGTGAGCATCCTTGTCTAATTCTTGAGTAGTATTTTCTCCATTTACTATAAATGGTCAGGCATTTCTCAAAGAGTGAAATACAAATGATCAATACACATATGAATAATGTTCATCCTCATTAGCCATTGGATAAGTCAAAATCAAAATTTACATTGAATACATCTCATCACATTCAAAATAAGAGTAATTAAGAAAACAAACAGCAACTAATGCTGACAAGGATATGAAGAAAAGTGAACCCTTATACACTGGTAGTGAGAATGCAAAATGATACAGGCATTAAGACAGTCTTATGTATGTAAATATTATGCTTTAATATGATGTATGGAACTACCTTAATCATCTTATGACAGACTAAACCTGACATCAAAGTCCAACATGATGAGAAAGTGTCTAATCACACCACAATATACATCAAGTATTTCTCTCCCTCTTTCTTACCTACTTTTCTATTGTTTTTGTTTTATCTCTTTTTATTCTTTGACAATTTTATAGAGTGTTTCTTAATTTTACCCACTCCTACTACCCACCTACATGTCTTCTTATATTTTGGCATTTGGCTGAATTCAATTAGTGCTAATTGACTAATTTTCTTATGAACTCCACTGGGGATTAGGATGTCAGATAAGAGTTTTCAGGAGACACATACATTTGACTCATAATATCACTTGAGGGTTAAAATTTTAAAATTGTCTACATGTTAGAGTGTACAGAATCTGGAACTTAGATATTCTCAGAAAACACAAGGCATGAAATGGTAATACCTAATAACAGGAGAACATTGACAATATTTGTTAAATTAATTATGCATTACTATACTGGACAGCCATCCACTCAAAAATATTTTATGAAAAGGGGTGAAGCATGTCCACATAAAAGTACTAATACTCCTGAAGGCTTCATTAATAGTGGATGAAAATCAGAGCTTATAGTGATGAGTAAATAAATAAATGGACAATCAATTTAATATAATGAAACATGTTACATGGTAAGTGAAAATAAACTAAAAACAAAAAGCAACATTTTATTCTATTCATATAAAATTCTAAAAAGAAAAAAACAGAAATGAGAACAAATATTGCCAGTGGTTGTTGGATGCAGGAAGGAACTGAACATGGAGACTACAGAAGACACTGAAAGCAACAGAAATGGTCTGTGTTCTGATTATGCTGTGGCATATGTGGCTATACATATCTTCAAAATTCAGAGCATAATAATTAAATTTGTGGCTTTCTATGCAAATTGGAAGTTGATGAAGCACATAGAAAGTGAACACACTTGCTCTCCATACATTTCTTTGTATACTTTTTTGCCATCACCAACCAAGAAAAATATGAGCTACCCAGAAAGTCTTTCAAACTCAGGCTGTCTGGAAGAATGCAAACATTGAAATTGTTTCTATCTTTCCAAACTAATTCTGACTCTCTAAAAAGTGGTAGGTGCCAGGAACACTATTGAAATGGAATAAAAGAGTGGATGTGGGTGGGAAATTTTGGTTTCTGGCTGTGGTAAATATGGTATGTCATTTATGTTGAAACTGAATAATTGAGAAGACATGGCTAGAATCTTTTCCTTTTATTCCTCCTCTGGTCACAGGGAGAACAAAATACTTAACTAGCAAAACTGCTCATTCTTCATGTTGGACTCAACATCCAAACAGATTAGGGAAGGTTAGCAATAGTTTTAAGTCTTTGCTATTGTCCTTGCTTTCTCTATCTGTTTAACATATCACATATGATATGTAAATTTCAATTTTACTTGTTACAATTAAAAAAGTTTATAGCATTTAAAAGTGAATTAACTACAGTCATGTTCTAAAATTCAAATGAAATGCTTTTCATATATGAATATATTTAGTTAACTCTTTATTGCAGGATTTGGGGCAGACAGAAAGTAAGAAAGTATTTATACAGACTTTATCATTTTACTAAGACAAGAAAATAGCGAATTCTGACAAGAACTTTCTTTGTTCTTTTGCCTCAACAAAGGAGAATTAAATAGACCTCTCAGATCTTAACCTGAAGTTTGAGTTGACTAAACTGAGAATACCACATTTGCCAATTTAGTTCTTTCTAACTCTGCTTCTTCTCTCTCCTGTGCCTGTGTAGAGAGCCATTTCATTTTCTCCATGCAATCTTTATGCCATGTGTTCCACTGTTGCCATTCAAACGAGGGGGAGCTAAGTGTTCAGCATTAACAGGGGAGGGGGAGGGGGAAACAGGGTGGCAATGACATATAAAGGAGTGTTTTGATTTTTCTCACCACTTTCTCTTTCTGTTCCTATTTTAAATTTCTCTATTTTATTCATTCATGTTTTAATAGAAAAAGAAGAAAATGGTAGTGTTTGCATAGTAAAGGCAAATACTTGCATAATGTTTGATAATTACAGGCATATATTAAAATTTTCAGTAATTTTCTGTAGCTTGATTGGCTTTAATACACTCAAGCAGTTTTTTAATCTATGTTTGACTTTTTCTTACTCTTTGTATTTTATATTTGATTTTACTTACACGCTTTATTTTATAACAGACAATTCAGTGTTCTTTGTTCTTTTAGAGGAGAACAAATGTCTTTCTTCTAACTTTTGTTTTTGGCATGACAACTTAATTTTTAGAAACATTGAACATATTTATAGATTTTTTAATTAATTAATTTTATTTAAGGTAGGTGAAATTTGGAAACTCATTAAAAGAAGTAGAACTCAAACACTGTTAACCAATGAGATTATAATCTTTAATATACTCTGAAAGTAAAATCATCAAAATGTAAAGAAAAGTCAAGGAGAATATTGAGTATTTTACTTTCTTGAAAACTCCAGACTTAACTTCTTTTTCTTCTATATTCATTTAAAAAAAAAAAAAAAAAAAAAAAAAGACTGTGTATATCTAGAACTGTTTGAGATCCTTTAATAATAAGCCACATCCCCTTTCAGCTGGTGGAAAAGCTGGCCTCATGGGGCAAACAATGCTTGGTTTGAGAACAGGGGGAGGGAAAGGTCAAAGGGTAAATTCCACTTGTAGCATGCTACATTCTTCTGTGGGCAGAACTGCTGCTGGAATGGTCAACAGCCTTTATTCCATCAGACGGGCTTGTTTCTAATGGGATCAGCTTCCTTTGATTATGACAGAGAAGTCATTTTGAAAACCTCAATGTATCGATAAGTTGTGGCAAGTTGGCTGATGTCTTGGTTGTTTTAGGTTTATAGTTTCTGTATTTGCTTGACAAAAATCTGCTCTGTGAGGTATTGTCTTTGTTTAATTCAGCGTGTAGGAAGAGAAGGAGGGTGTGAAGAAAAAGTCTGTGAAAGAGTTTGTTTATAACATTTGTTCTTATTGTTTAGAAGAATTTTTAAGCCATTATGGGAAAGGCCAAAAATAAAGAGAATGGATAATTATGAAGACAATGTTTTGAAGAGTACTTTTGAGAATAGGGTTTAAAAAAATTTTTTTTAAGCCAGTTAAAAAGAATGTATCCCAAATCCAGGTTTCCTGGCTAATTAGATTCTGGCAGAAGTTACACACTAAAGCATTCTTTAAAACATTTGGGAATTGTCTGAAATCTCTCTACAGGGGACTGCATTGGCGAGCACAGGCCCAACAGTGGAGAAAATGAAGGAATCAATAAGACTTCAAAAGTCAAAAACAGAAGCATTTTTGTGCTATCGCTGCCCTTGGGATGTGTCTTTTACATATTAATTTGAAGAAATAAAACTTTAAGAGCAAGTAAGGATTATCAGATGTGGTAAAATATATATCGTTTGGATTCATAGCAATTTTAGTTATTATGCTCAATAGACATTGATGACATTTACCTGTGATAGGAAAATATTTGGGGGCAGTGATTAATTAGAAGCCTTTTCTAGGAAAACATAAAAAAGCATGCTGGTGGAAGTTATTTATGAGTGGTTTTCTCCCACTGATATAAATGGGAGAGTAATATTTTGAAATTCATTATTTTCTCCTTAAATCCATCATTACTGCCTCTCTGTCCCACACATACTTGTCTCTAATGTGATAATAGGCTAGGACTGGCTGCCATTTTTAAAACTATTTTAGATTGAGCATCTTTCACATCAGTAATCAATTTTGTTACTGTTCTAAAGGTTAGATGCCTAAGATATGGATTAAAACCAAGTGGGACTCTTTCTGACTTGGTGACTACAAAGTTCTTATTCTGTTGACATAAGGCACAGAGAGTTATTTTACTCTTCTTAGAGTGATTCAATTCTACCAGATCAATATCTCATTGTTATGACGTTATTTAACTTTAATTACAAACAAACGAAGTCCTTAAGTTTTATCAAAGAATGAATTTTAACACATGAAATTTTGAAGAACACATTCATTTCAAAATGGATAACATCACCATGTTCTCTTAGCCAGCTTACAAACTTCCTGACCCCTTCATCATCGAAGTAGTAATTACTTTAACTTGATTCTTTATCAGAATGTATCTAAATTCATCTTTCCTGCTTTCAATCACTTCTCATTTTGTTGCAATTTTTTCTAAATAGATAAAGATACAGTGATCTTTATCCAGAAACACTAGATTTATAATATTTATATAGTGGTGTTTTGTGTGTGTGTGTGTCTGTCTGTCTGTCTGTCTGTCTAAGTGTCTGTGCTCTATGTGTCTGTGTATTGTGCTGGCACCTTTATGTTTGAACATATAGTTACATTCATCATTGGTGAAGAAAAATAATGGGGAAGATAAGATTGAAGTGAATGAAATGAAAATCACAGTAGGACCTTGCTCAAAATACATTTTGTCATGTAATTTGACAAATATACCACTTTATAACTTATAAAAAAATTCACTCACTGGTGCTGAAGATGTATCATAACTTAAGGATACACATCACTCTTTCAAAGGACCCAAGTTCTATTCTGAGTATACATATTTGGTAGCTTACAACAGTTTGTAACCACTGCACATGTGTGACATACAGAAACGTACTTAAATAAAATAAAAGTTCCCTCACATTGTGGTGACAATCAACTTACCCTTTTCACAGTTGCATTGTCATCCCATGCTCAAACCAAAGGTACATCCCTAAAGTAGAGTGTAAGTTTCATGTCCTACTCTTAACATTTACTTTAGAAATCAGAATTAGCAATTTAGGCAAAGTATTCTTATAATATACTTGTATAATTGTGTTTAATCACACTTGAATACTTGAATATTCATACTTCTTATGTGTTGTCCTAGGCCATTGTTTCTCTCCCTGCCCCCTTTTTGGCATCATGACAATATTATACTTCTAACCATGAAGGAAAAACTAAACGAAAACCAGTTATTGTGACATGTGCCTGAAATCTCATTACTTTGGAGATGAAATTAAGAAATTAACAAATTCAAGGTCATCCATTGCTATTGATTTCAAAGACAGGCTGGATATATAAAACTGTCTCAAAAATTGAAAACAACAAAAGACAAAGTAAAATACAAAACAAATAACTTGTATATTGTGAGAGTTAAAGATGTCATAGTAGAAATTAAGACTCTGAACTTCCTAAAACACAATATTACACAGCATGTGTTTTGTTGGAAAATCACAGGCATCCATGGGATTTCTATAGCAGAACTTCTAGAAAAATTCTGTATACCCCAAAGAGGATGAGTCTAACATACTGAATCATAGCATCACTGCAGATTTTAACTTGTCTCTCAGAGAAGTAAATGAATCTGAAGACTATAGTTTTGAATCATTACTTGTGGGTAGATAAAAATACTAAAATCAGTATAGAAATTTCTGAATCTTGAAATCATTATTTCTCTGCAGTTGCAGTGACAGCAAAATAGAAATACAGAGTCTATGTTAAATTATTAGCTAACTTAATACAGTATATAGTAACATAAGGTGATGACTTTTATCTTAAGCATCATAATGTGATAATACTGTATATAAAATTGATAGTGAGTAGGAGTAAGAAAAGATGACTAAGGTTTGTGCTGAACAGTGAAGCGTGGAATTTCTAGCAAAGGGAAGGAGATAAAGAAGCATATCGAAAAGGGAATAACAGATGACATTTGAGAGGAAAATTAAGATCCTTGGTTTTACATAAACATATGAGTCCAGATATTAAAAGAGATAACTCTATGGGATATATAAACATGGGAGTCATCAGAATACAAATTCAGATACCCACAGAGTTATTAAAAAAAAGTGTTTTTCCTGAGCCCCAGGGATACTCCTTTTGTTGGAAGTCAACAAAGCAAAGTAGATAGAGAACATTTTAATAGAGAAAAAAAATTACACCTAGTATTGTATCTGGAACCACATAAATAAAAGTGATTCTAGAAGGGAAAGTTGAATGTAAAAATACTGTTATGGAGAATTAGCATGACACAACTCCATAGACACTATTCTTATACATTTACTTGATGTTCCTTGAACAATTATTTTCATCTACTAGCATTGTTTGTAACTAGCATATATGGCATTTTACTCAAATATTATTAATTCCTTTACTCCCGTCCTTCCTACTTTCATGTCACATGTCCTTACTGAGTGCTATTGCACCCAGGGTTAAGAAATGATGATTAGATTTAGCATAATGGAGACTGCTGATAACACTGAAAAGAACAATTTTCCTGAAGTTTGAAATTGTCTGGATTTGGGTGTGTATGATAAATTATAGGAGATAATTAAATTAGAAACAGCACCTATAGCAAGTTCTTTGGAGGATGTTCTATGTAAATGAGAATAACAGTATGGAATCTGGAAGGGGATACAAAGAGATCTTTGTCTATTTAAATGTTAGAAAAAAATTACTCAAGACAGAGTAGTTCATACAGCAAGCAATTATTGCCTGGTACATAAGTTTTTAAGGCTAAAAAATTAAAATTGAAGGTCTAGCAGTGTTCACTATCTGAGGATGGTTAGTGTCTAAAGAGTATGTCTCCTTGACTGTCAATGGTTTTCCTCTTTTTATTTTCTCACAGGATAGAAAAGAGCAAAGGAGCTTTCCAGGGATCTTTTTTTCATATCCCATAAATAAAACATTATGTTTTGTATCAGGAAGATCCCAGTGCTTCTGCAATAAAGGCTTGATCACTAATGCAACAAGATTCACATGAGGAGGTTTGAAAAAATTACACCTCCAGGTTCATCATTGGATTAATCCATTGAGAAATTTATAGGTAATTAATTGTCTGTTTGGAGGTAGAGGAGACTTTAGTTGGTGGGCATTAGTTAGATAGAGGAGGTCACAGAAGATATACATTCAAAATGTACTTTGTCTGTATCCTTTTTCTCTATTGCTATAACATTCTCTTCCTCTTTTATTTCTTACTGTCCTAAATGAATAAGTTGGTATGCTGTCTGCACATTTCCCCTCATGATGTTCCTCTACACTATAGACCTGAAACAGTGTTCCCAAGTTAGTGCATGAAACTTTAAAAATCATAAATAACATACTTTTCTTCCTTTAAGATTATGTCAAATATTTTCTCATATCAAAGAAAATGTGGTTGACAAAGAGTTAATATTAACAAACTAATCCCATCCCCAAGCCCTGCCTACTACTCCTATAACATATTAACAGTTATTATTTCAACCCAAGAATTGTAAGGATGAACTTGAGAGAGACAAAAGTGTTTGGTCGATAGCAGAGCTCAAGAAATTTTTCCTCACACAAGATTTGTTTTTATTCTCTGAAGAATATAGAAGAGAAAAAGAATTCTAATATACATCCTCTTGAGTAGGAGAAAATTAAAGGTCTAGACATGATTGGAAGGGATTGCTTTAGAGGAAGCATGGGCAACCATCTCTAGTGAATGGAGAGCAGAGAAAATGATTAACAGATGTAGGCAAGGGGTTGATATGCTATAGACTCTGGAGAACATGCTCTTTGAGTTGCAGTATTTTTTCATTTTTTTAAATGAGGATTTTCCAGAGCAGAAAGAAAATACCAGTAACCATCAGTAATTTGAGGTAGAAAAGGAAAGTGATAGGTCCACCTAAGAAGGTGGAAGAACGGAGACTACAGAGAACTGGGATCCTTGAGCAGCACTCACAGTTTATTTTAAGCTATAAAACTAAAGTAAAATTGAGTAAATAAATATATAAGCATTGCTAAGCTGAGAGCCATTGTCAAGTATCCTGTGGCTGGAGCCAGTTCTACATAATCTGTATTATTTGTAATCCTATTAAGTTATACACACACATACACATACTCACAAACACATACACACACATACACACACACACACACACAAACACACAAACTTTCAGGCATTGTATTAAGAAGAGATTTAAAAAAATCTAGATTAAAAAAATACCACAAAGAAAGCTAAGGATCTTTGGATTCAGAGAGTATAGCAGTGGAGAGCAGATTCCAAAAGCAACACAAGCATGGAAGAATAGCATGCGTGACCTTGCTGTGAAGCATCCCGTTCAGTATGGGGGGGGCTGCCTTCCTCTGAACAAGAAATCAGTCAATATTTGTTAAATAAATGAGTATTCTCACCCCAAAACCTGGGCCATCCACTTTCAGAGACAAATCCTCAAATATATTTAAATTTCTTCTATCAATATTGGTCTTTGTAAGCTTTTTAAAAATCCTCCTTTTAGAGTCAATTTTTAATTTTATCTTTTATCCAACCATTCATATTTTATATCGTTCATTTCATGAAAATCACAGTCTTTTGCTATAATATTGGGTATAGTCTTCCTATAAATATTTAAACTCTAACCCGTGACTTTGCCATTTTTCCTTCTCAATGTCCAATGTTTATTTTTGCATTTACTTTACTTTTCTCCCCAATCAGCCTCGGTTTGGATTTGGTTGCATTAGCTGATTCTTTCAAAGAACAATCTTTAGGACCAATTTTCTAGTCAATTGGTCTTGTTTTCCTCTATTTTACCAATCTCAGCCTTCAAATCAATGCAAACGTTTTTTGCTAACTTGATAACAAGACAACTTAAGATGCTTTCAAACCTTCTTTCACTTTTCAGCTTCTTATTTATAAGAAAAGTATAATAATTACCCACCATAACTTTGTTTTAATGTCTCAGTGAGTTTAAATGCAAGGGCTTTAGAGATGTACCTAGCATACTGTAAGGTTTGCTCTAGTTTCATTGTATTACTATGGTAAAGCATTCTGGTCAAAAGACAGCTGGAGGGGGAAAACATTTGGTTCATTTTATAGGTTATAGACCATCATTAAGGAAAGTACAGGTGGGAACTCAATAAAGAATTTGGATCAGAGACCATGGGGGAATACTACCTGCTAACTCACTCCTAGGTTCATGCTTAGTTAGCTTTCTTATATAGCTAAGGGCACTTGCTCAGGGAAAAGCACAATCCACAGTGGGCTGGGCACTCCCGTCAATTACCAATCAAAATCACTACACATCAGACACACCCACCCCCAGGCAAATATGATCTGGGAAATGCTTTTACTGAGGTTTCTTTCTCAAGTGACTCTAGATTGTTAAAGATAACTGGTACTGTCTTCAAGAAACATGGCATTAACGATCCAGGTGTAGTGGCTATGCTTTGTAATCATAGAACTTGGGAGCAAGGGACAGGAAGATCAGGAGGTCAAGACCATTTTCATCTACATAATGTGACTGAGAACAGTCTGTGCTTATATGAAAACTCTAAATATAAAGACAGGCCAGAAGAAAAGAAAACCAAAGTGTCCTATTTTTAATAAATGTTACTTATTGCTTTATACAAAATAAATAATATTTTCTATTTTCTTTGATTTATAGTAAATTACAGGCATATATTGTATCTTCTGAGCCTTTCTTTGGTTTTCACTTCAAGTGCTGACAGTATTAGTAACTGTCCTCAATAGCAGAATGGCTTGGCATCTCAATTATGTTGCATTTTCCTCTAGAATTTATGGAAAGTTTTGATTTAAATGTGTCAAGAGACTAATTGTGAGACAATGATAAATTATTTTGTCATTTCTTGATAATTTTACTCTTAATTATATATGGCTTCTCTTATTTTTGTATAAAGGAATTTTCTGTAGAGTTGTCAATTTTTCATGGTTTTATTCAAAATGTCTAAGAATAGGCAAGAAATTCAAATATCTATGTACGTTATTTTTCCATTTGATACAGAAGTAATACTTGTATACATTTAAATGTGTTTTATACAATAAACAATATCATTTAAATCAACTTCACCAATATTTATTTATGTTTGTAGTTGATCATTTTATTCAATTCTAAGAAAAATTAAAACATCATGCTGGCTACTCAGTGTACTGTTCTCCTTTTATTTAGAAACTGTCTTCACATGCCTGTGGTATTAACTGACCAAAGGAACAAAATTCTGTATTTGTTATAGAAGTTAACTCTCTTTACTATGTACTACATCTGTCTCAGTTAATATTTTCTGGGTTAAAGTTAACTTCTAAAACTAAAGCTAGCCATTTATTGCTAATGTCTGTCAAACTTATAACAGTGTACTTAAAGTTTAAAAAACTGATATTCAATAGTTAGTCTATATCAAAATGCCCTTATCAATGATACAAATAGAGGTGATAAATGATAGAGGATAGATAAGTAGATAGATGATAAATAGATAGATAGATAAGCAATAATTCTTTTATATACTCCTAAATAGGTTTCATATGTCGCTGAGTCAAAGTATCTTTTAAATTTCTATTAAAATTTTTATTATTCAGTCTTGATGTTGGGGTGAGGAAAGCAAATCTACCTGGAATGTATGCTGAACTAAGCCACCTTGGGACCTTGGAACCTCCTTCCCTGCTGGGGAGGAGATAAAGAGATGGGGAGAAAAGAGAGTGACTAGGAGGGGCTGGAGAGGGAAAGGAGTTTGAGCTAGGGGATACATGGATAAAAATATGAATTTATTCATAATAAAAAAATTATATTTCTCATTTTTGAATTTGCATTTAACTCTCCACATGTTAATCTCCACAGATTCACAATGAAATACAGGCAACATCTGAATCACAAAATAAGTGTAAAGTGATAGTGAACATTTAATGAAAAAGTGCTGCAAATATTAGTGGAAGATAATGCAGTATTTATAAAGAGGTGAATGGATATGTGAACAGTTATGAATAGGGATCATTTTAGGTAATTGGACTATTTTGTAAATGACTATGATACTTAGCCCTATTAAGGAAACATAAAGACCAACCTCAAATATATCACATATTTATATAGTGTATCCAAAAGTATATTTCAGGGGTAAATAATATTGTTTTTCAATATGACACATTAGAAAAATATATGAACTACTTTTAATTTATTTTTACTTAAATTTTTTAAGATACATATATTTTTATAATATTCTTTCCCCTCCCTCAACTTCTCCCAGATCTCCTCACTTCTATGCCCACCCAATTTCGTGTTCTTTCTCTCTCTAAAAAAAAAAAAAAGACAAAAAAATCTAGAAAATGAAACTAATAAGATAAAAAATATCATAATCAAGCAAAACAAAAAGCATATAAAGCACTCTTGGAATCTGTTTTGTGTTGGCTAATTATGCCTGGACATGAGGTAAAGCCTTGTAATTGATGTATACATTGACCATCATTACATTGGAGAAAGCTAATTGTCTCTTTCTTGGCAGGTATCAATTACAAATAGCTTGTTTGTGATCACTTCTTTACAGTGCTGGAAGTTTTTGTGGTTTGAACCTGTGTATGCTATGTTCTTGTTATCACAGTCTCTGAATTCACATATGCATCAGCTGTGCTGTACCTGGAAGAAATGGTTTCCTTGGAGTAGTGCACCACAGTCTGTCTTTCTCCCTTCTCTTCCATATAGTTCCAAGATCTTAGGGGAGAACAGTGGTGAAGATATCCCACTTAGGACTGGGTGGTTTTAAGTCTCTACACATTGTCCAGTTGTAGGTCTCTGTATTCTCATCTGTTAAAAGATAAATGCAGTTTGTTTCAACATGACGTGTTAGAAAAAACATTATAACAGTTTTAATACTATGGACACAAAAAGGACTTAATGCATTCAAATCTGGAATTCATAAACCAATTACATTTCAAAATTGCTAATTCCTTTATACTTTCAACTTTTAAAAGACCATATAGCTAATAATAAAAAGCTAGTCACAGAGTTGAGAAATGTTTTCAACACATAGAAGAGTCTAATATTAGAATTAAAACCTAAAAGATGTGCAAGTAAGCCAAAAAAAGAATAAATGGAACCATTGAAAAATGAAAATGGAGTAAGAGAAACCCCAAGAAGAAATAAATGCACAAATGTTAACTTTATCACTGGTAACCAAATTTAAGTAATTTGAAAGTGAAGGCTATCTTTTATAAAATTTAGAAATATTTTAAAGATTTTAATATCAAATTTTATAAAGGTAAGAAAATGTAAAACTCCTATATTTTTAGTTAAGCCTTTTGGGAGACAGTTATTTTAAATGACAACATATTTTCACTTGTAAGAATCTGTTCTATGGAGCCAAATGCACACAGACGCAAAGAAGAGAATGCAAAGAAATTTATTTCAGCATTGGCTACTCACTGGAAGAAAAAAATCTTTGAGCAATTTCAATGCTCATCATGACAGAATGATTAATTATTGTTCATCATACAGCATCATAACCTGATAACTGTGTTATAAATATAAGCTAGAACTAAATCGGCTGGTTAGTAAATATCTCTAAAACATAACAGTACAGATCTTTCTATTCCTTTCATGTATGAGAGTGACAAAAAAAATTGCTAAGTAAAAAAGGAGAAAAGAGAACAAAAAATGGGCTCAAGGAGGAAATATTTGTTGAATATCTGTCAGTCTTTGTCCAATAACCAAGACAGACATGGCTTCTTCTCCCAAGAATGTTTTCTTCTAGAGACTGACCAAATAAATAAATACATAAATACAACATAAACACCAACAAATAAGTACTTAAGAAAGGGATTTGTACATCCAGTAATTATTTAAAGAAAAAAAATGTGAGGAATACCATGAAGAATGAAAAAAAGGCTTTAATAAATAATGTAGTAGGACTCAAGAGAGGCTGCATCTCACTGAAACCTGATGACAATGAAGACAAGCCACACACCAGAAAAGAACAGAGAGCCTTATGAAAGCAGAGTCTGAGGAGAAATGGCGCAGAACTGTACCTCCTCTAAAGTCAAGGGTAACCACAATGACTTGAATATCAACATAGGCAGACCTGTGCTTGAGGGTACAGAAGAAGACAGGACAAGAAAACACAGCCACCTGTGGGCTATCATGGCAAGTTTGGATTTTAGAGTTCACAGTGAAATGATTAGAAGGCTCTCATGAGATAACACAACTTGATTTGAGTACTCAGAAGTTTCTTTGTCTCACCTGAACAGTCCCAAAGCCATTGAGTCCCAAATAATGACACAAAGGCTTATATTAATTATAAACTGTTTAGTCTGTGGCTCAAGCATAATATTTACTAACTCTTAAACTACCGCATGATTCTTATCCAATTTTAGCTACATGGCTTGGTACCTTTGTTCAGTGCAGCATTTTCATTTTTCTTCCTCTGAGTCTGGCAGAGGACTGTTCCACTCTTCTTCCCAGAAATCTCTTTATCTGGTTGCCACACCTATGCTTCTTGTCTGCCTAGCTTTTGACCAACCAGCATTTTTATTAAACCAACATTCAGAGTGATAAATATTTAGAATGTACAAGAGCATAGTCCCATAATAGATTTGTACCTTAAAATGTCATATCACTGCATTTGTGCCTAAAAGTTTCATAACTAGGGAGAGACAGATTATGGTGGCGTTTGTCTTTTGTAGAAGCAAAGATGTATAGTACATTCTTAGCAAAAATAATAGGGCCCACTGATAGTGGAAACAAGAAATCCATTTAAAAAAAATCCTCCAGTGCCTCAGACATAGACAGGTAGGGTGGCTGGATCAATTTATTGAGCTACAAGAAAAGGGGAAGGCCAGCTGGTAATAAAATTATAGCAAGAAAAACTCAAATTTGACCATCTCAGGCTTAGCAATTAACAATGAATATCTTTTGTGAGTACTTTGTATGTTTTTAAACATTTCTTATACATAATATAAACTCATTTTTCTCGCAAAATATTATATTCATAGAATTTGAAAATTCATAGAATGCCTTCTAAATCAGTGCTCTATATTAAAAGCAGATTAAAATTTTGAGTTATACCAAAAGATGTTATAAAAGTCTTTAAAGGAGAGAATTCCCACACAGCTAAGCCACCTACTTAACAAAATAAACAGAATTGCAACAATAACCCTAAAGCTAATGTGTAGAGGTATGCATATGTTTGCAGAAACCAATAACTCTCTAATTGTGCTTAAGACCTGCTCAACAAGAGTGAATCCATACCTGCTATGGGAAACTTAACCCATTACCCAGGGCTAGTGAAGTCAAATGTCATAGAGAAAAATCTGCAACCACTACTACAACAGCCTAATCCAAACAATGTTCTAAATATTTGTTTTATGCTCACAGATAAGTGTAGTGCTCACATTTTGTCAAGAAAACTTTTTGTGACAGATGAATAACCTTACAGAAAATCAAAACTAATCAAAAATGCAAAGAATTATGGAGCCTTATCTCAATGAATACATTTATAAAATAATGCCCAAATTTAAGGTCAGGAAACATCACAGAAGAGTTGGTAGAAAGATTACAGAAGCACACACACACACACACACACACACACACACACACACACACACACCTGGACCACCCATCCGGAGAGTATCTCACCAGGACTGGGATATATCAGGAGAGTCTGATCCAGAATCTCCCTAACAGATAGGAGCTAGGGTTTGGCTGTGAGGGGCTCCTCCAACCACACCTAAAAGACAGGACCTTGCACAGCCGGGCCCCACCTCCAGGGCAAATTGCTTCATTGGAGAAGGATTGAGGCTTTGAAATTTACACCCCTGTCCAGAGCAGAGTCAGAGATAGAGCAGACCCCTTGCTCAGAGGAGACAGGAGACACACAAACCTTCTTGCCACAACTGACTAGAAGCTGCCTAATCATGCATAAAGCCATAAGCAGATGCCAGTATAAAAATACATATAATAATATAAATAACAAGGCAACTCCAGAAGAAACTGACAGCTCTACAACTACAAGACTTGAACAGAACAATGAAGAGTAATCAGAAGGAAACAACAACAAAAACACCTTTATGAAGATTACTGAAGACTTCAAAGAAGATATAAAAAATTTTCCTTAAAGAAGTAGAAGAAAATAGAAATAAAAAATTAGAAGAGATGAACAAATCCTTGAAAGAAAACAAAAAAAAGGTAAATAAAAAAGAAAGAAACATTGCAGGAACTAAAAGGTGAAATATACACAATAATATGGCACAAAATGAGGCAAAGGTGGAAACAGAAATCTGAAGAAAAGAGCTGGAACTACAGAAACAAGCATAAGCAACAGAATCCAAGAGATGGAAGAAAGAAACTCTGGAGTGGAAGACTCAATAGTGGAATTAGATACATCACTCAAAGAAAATACTAAAACCAAAAAAAAAGCCATAACACAAAATGTTCAGGAAATCTGGGACACCATGAAAACACCTAACCAGAGAATAATAGGAATTGAAGAAGGAGATGAATACTAGCTCAAAGACACAGATAATGTATTAAATAAAATCATAGAAAACTTTCCTAACTTGAAGAAGGAAATGCCTATAAAGATACAAGAAACTTACAGAACACCAAATAGATATGTCCCCAAAAAAAGTACACTAGCCACATAATAATCAAGCCACAAAACATACAGAATAAAGAAAAATTTTGCGAGCTGGAAAAGAAAAGGGTCAACTTACCTATAAAGGCAGACCCATCAGAATAACTCCTGACTATATAATGGAAATGATGAAAGCAAGAAGTTATATGGACACTAAAGAACATGGCTGCCAACCCAGACTACTATACCAAGCAAAATTATTAATCACCATAGATGAGATAAACAAGATATTTCATGACAAATTTAGACTGAAACAATACCTATCTACCATTGTGACTCTTCAGAAAGCATTAGAGGGAAAAATCCAATCTAAGGATCCCAGATACGCCCATAAAACCACAAATATTCAATGATCCCACAGAAGAAAAGCCCAGACAAAGAAAATACATATAAGCTATCACCAAAAATAACAGTAAACATCAATCAGTGGTCACTAATATCCCTTAATATCAATGGACTCAGCTCACCTATAAAAAGACAAACAATAACAAGATGGATACAAAAACAGAAACCATACTGCTGCTGCATACAAGAAACACACTTCAACCACAGGCTCTGAGTAAAGGATTGGGAAAAGATATTCCAATCAAATGGCCCTGAGAAACGAACTGGGGTTGTCATCCTAATATTTAACAAAGTCGACTTTAAGCTAAAAGCAATTAAAAGGAACTAAGAGAATCATTACTTATTCATTGCAGAAAAAAATTGGTCAAGAGGAAATTTCAATTCTGAATATTTATGCCCCTAATATAAGGGCACCTATCCATGTAAAAGAAACACAACTAAAGCTCAAATCCAAATCAATTGTCACACTCTAATAGTGGGAGACTTCAATACCCCACTTTCACCCTTGTAAAGGTCAATCAGACAGAGACTCAACAGAGAAATAAGAATGCTAACAGAGGTTATGATACAAATGGATTTAACAGATATTTACAGAAGCTTCCACCCAAATTCAAAGGAATATATGTATTTCTCAGCACAACATGGAACTTTCTCTAAAATGGACCACATAATTGGTCATGAAGCAAATATCAATACATACAAAAAAGTAGAAAAAGTCCCTTGTATCTTAGCAGACCATGATGGCCTAAAGTTAGAGTTCAACAACATCAAAAATCAAAGAAAGCCTACCAACTCATGGAAACAAAACATCACTCAGCTGGACCATGTCTGGGTCAAGGAAGATATTAAGAAAAGCCTTTGACAAAATCCAACACTCCTTTATGATTAAAGCCCTGCAGAGATCAGGAATACAGGGAGAATACATGAATATACTAAAGGCGATTTACAAGAAGCCAATAGACAACATCAAACTTGATGGAAAAAAAAACTCTAAAGATACAGCTGCCATTCATATCCATCATACCTTGTTACTGATACATTAATAGACAGAAAGTGTATTATTTATTTTATTCTCAGTTAATCTCTTTTGTAATTTTGTCTACTTAATATTTTTTTCCTCCTAAAGAGCTTCTTTTACATTTTGTCAAGGCTGTTTCGTTGTCAATAAATTTCTCAATTTTGTTGGTTAAAAATCTCTATTTCCCTTTCACTATTTAGGAGTATGTCAACTAAATATAGAATTCTAAAAAGAAAAAAAAGAAGAAATCAAAGTCTTCCTAGAATTTCACGAAATTGAATCCACAACGTACCCAAACCTGTGGGAAACAATGAAAGCAGTCTTAAGAGGAAAATTCAAGCACTGAATGCCTATATGAAAAGCCTAGAGAAATCCCATGGTAGAGAACTAACAGCACAGCTGAAGGCATTAGAACAATTAGAAGCAAATTCACATAGAAGGAATAGATGGGAGGAAATAATCAAATTTAGAGCTGAAATCAATACAATTGAAACAAAAAGAACAATACAAAGAATCAACGATTCAAAGAGTTGGTTCTTTGAGAAAGTCAACAAGATAGATAAACCCTTATCCAAACTAACCAAAAATCAGACAGAGAGTATCCAAATCAACAAAATCAGAAATGAAAAGGGGGACTCAACAACAGACCCCCAGAAAATCAGGTCATACTTTGAAATTCTATATTCCACCAAAATTGTAAACCTAGAAGAAATGAATATCTTTTTAGACAGGTACCATTTATGAAAATTAAATGAAGATAAGATTAATTACCTAAACAGACCTATAACCCTAAAGGAAACTTAAGCTGTCATCAAAAGCCTCCCAAGTGAAAAAAGCCCAGGTCCAGAAGGTTTCAGTGCAGAATTTTATCAGACATTCCAAGAAGAAATACTACCATTACTCCTCAAACAATTTCACACAGTATAAACTGAAGGAATATTGTTAAATTCCTTTTATGAGGCTACAATTAGCCTAATACCCAAGCAACTCAAAGAAATAACAAAGAAGGAGAATTACATTTCAATTTCCCTCATGAATATTGATGCTAAAATTCTCAACAAAATTTTGGCAAACGATATACAACAATGTAGAAAAGATATCATCCACCACGACCAAGTAGGCTTCATCCCAGTAATTCAGGAATGGTTCAACATACCAAAAAAGATGTAAATGGCATTCATCATATAAACAAACTGAAGGGAAATAAACCACATGATCATATCCTTAGATACTAAAAAAGTCTTTGACAAAATTTAACACTACTTTATGATAAAATACCTCGAGAGATCAGAAATACAGGGAAAATATCTAAATATATTAAAGGAGATTTATAAGAAGCCGAAAGCCAACATCAAACTTAATGGAGAAAACTCAAAGCAATCCCACTAAAATCAGGAATTAGACAAGGATGTCTTCTCTCCTCTTGTCTATTTTATATAGTTATCGAAAGTCTTAGCTAAAGCAATAAGAGAACAAAAGGAAAATAAGGGGATACAAATTGGAAAAGAAGAAGTGAAACTATCTCTATTTGCAGATGATATGATAGTATACATAAGTGACCCACAAAATTCTACCAGGGAACTTCTACAGCTGATAAACACCTTCAGCAATGTAGCAGGATACAAAATTAACTCAAGAAAATCAGTAGCCCTCCTATACACTAAAGATAAAAGGGCTGAAAAACAAATAGGGGAAACATCACCCTTTAAAGTAGCTGCTAATAACATTAAATACCTTGGAGTAACTATAACCAAAGAAGTAACAAATCTATTTGACAAAAAAAATTAAATCACTGGAGAAAGAAATTGAAGAGGATATCAGAAAATGGAAAGCTCTCCCATGTTCCTGGATTGGTAGGATCAACATAGTAAAAATGGCAATTCTACCAAAGGCAATCTACAGATTCAATGCACTGCCTATCAAAATCCCAACACAATCTTTTATGAACCTAGTAAGACCAACACTCAACTTCATTTGGAATAACAGGAAAGCCAGGATTGCCAAAACAATTTTGCTCAACAAAAGAACCTCAGAGGTATCACCATCCCCAACTTCAAGTTATACTATAGAGCTACAGCAATAAAAACAACCTGGTAAAAGCATCGAAACATACTTGTAGATCAATGGAAACAAATTGAAGATCCCGACATTGACCCTAAAACCTATGAACACCTGATCTTCGACAAAAAGGCCCAAAATATTCAATGGAAAAAAAGATAGTATCTTTAACAAATGGTGTTGGCATAGCTGGATGGTAATGTGTAGAAAAATGCAAATAGATCCAAGCCTGTCACCCTGCACAAAGCTCAATTCCAAGTGGATCAAAGACTTCAACATAAACTCAGCCACACTGAACTTGATAGAAAAGAAAGTGGGAAATACCCTCCAACATATTGGCATAGGTGACCACATTCTAAATATAACATAAGTGGCACAGACCTTAAGATCAACAATCAATAAGTGAAGCCTCCTGAAACTGAGAAGCTTCTGTATAGACAAGGAAGCAGTCAATAGGACAAAATAACAGTCTACAGAATGGGAAAAGATTTTCACAAACCCTACAAGTGACAGAGGACTGATATCTAAAATATATAGAGAACTCAAGAAATTAGAGCCCAAAACCTTGAATAACACAATCAAAATATGGGGTTCAGAACTAAAAAGGGAATTCTCAGCAGAAGAATTACAAATGGCTGAAAGGTACTTGAAAAAGTGCTCATCACCTTTAGCCATCAGAGAAATGCAAATCAAAACAACTTTCAGATACCACCTGACACCTGTCAGATTGGCTAAGATAAAAGACACAGATGACAGATGCTGGAGAGGATGCAGAGCAAGGGGAACACTTCTCCATTGTTGGTGCGAGTGTAAATTTGTTCAGCCACTCTGGCATGCAGTATGGGCGTTTCTCAAAAAACTGGGAATCAATCTCCCCTAGATCCAGCAATACCCCTTCTGGGCTTATACCCTAAAGAAGCACATTCTCACTCCAAAGGCATTAGCTTAACTATGTTAATAGCAGCATTATTCGTAATAGCAAAAACCTGGAAACAACCTAGATGCCCCTCAACTGAAGAATGAATTAACAAACTTTGGCACATCTACACAATGGAGTACTACTCAGTAGTAATAAAAAATGATATCCTAAAATTTTCAGGCAGATGGATGAATTTGGAGAATATTCTCCTGAGCAAGGTATCACAAACCCAGAAAGATAACCAGGGGATGTACTCACTCATTAGTGGACTCTAAACAAAAATGCAAAAAACAAAGCATGTCAAAGCTGCAAACTACAACCACTGAACAGCTTGGGATCTGAAACACCTTGGGCTGACACCTTGAATCCCACACCCTGCAAAGGAACTCCTGACACAGTCTTGATGTTGGGGTGAGGAAACCTGACCTGGCAGGAGTAGATGCTGAACTAAGCCATATTGGGACTTGGGACCTTCTGTCCTTGCTGGGGAGGAGATAAAGTGATGTGGAGAAAAGAGAGTGACTGGAAGGTGTGGGAGGAGGAAGCGAGCTTGAACAAGGATATACATGAATAAAAAAATTGACTTTATTCATAATAAAAAAATAAAATAAAAAGAACCACAAGATGAGGAAGTTTGCTGTAAGATTGTCTCCTCCTATTAATGTCAAATCTACACCCATAAAGTATCACTAACTTGACTGCCCAAATGTGAGCTGAGCAAGGATATTACCACTGTGAGTGCCAAAGTTAATGTAGGAAAGACTCAAAGGCCTCAATCCTACGGAAAGAAGTATAGGCAACTACTCTTCCCCAGAGAAGATTAAACCAGTTGGTTATCCAATTCTAAATGGTCAGCCTTGAAAAACATACATACTAATAACACTACACAGACTGACCAGGGTTTTTATAAATTCATAAGCACATCCACACATTCATGAAAAAGAGATCATGCATTTGAAAAAGAGCAACAAGGGGTATAAGGGAGGGTTTAGAGAGAGGAAATAAAGAAATTATAAAATTATGTTACAGTCTCTAAAAGAAAAATTTGTGTGTTAATTTATAAGGATTTATTCCTTATTCTATCACTTTAAGTACATTGTTAAAAATCATGAAAAAAAATGTTACAAAAGAGTTTAATGATTAACATCATCCAATCCTAGAAATGAATTTTGTATATGCTTAAAACTGATCCTAACTATAGGAACTCAAACTCAATAGGAAATGAAAAGAAGTAGATTATCAGACTTTCTCTCAGGCCTCTTCCTCAGCCAAGGCTGGTAGAAAAATATTGGCAACATTCTGTGACACCATTCCTAAAACGAAAACATAGAGGACATGAGGTGGGTCAATATATTAACTGGATTTGGAGATGTTTGTAGGTGGAAACTTGACTGAGTAAAACTTTTGATGTTCTATAGGTTTCCAGTTTCATTCATCTTGTTAAAAGGCAATGACTTAGGGGCTACAACACTGCCTCAGCATCTCAAAGTGTGTAGTTCTCTTGCAGAAGTTCTGAATTCAGTTCTCAGCACTCATACCAGATATTTTAATCCACATGTAACTCAAACTTCACATGTATCTAATGCTTCACTAGGCACCTGTGAACATCACCCCTCACCACATACACACATACAATTAAAATTAAAATAAACTTTCTTTTAAAAAAAAGGTGACTATTATACTTCATCCATGTATAATTGCATAGATACTGCATTATTTAATTACATGCAATGTATACATAGGCACATGCATGGACTACCACTTTTATTCCTTTCTTAAGATATCATGATTCACTCTAAATCTAACATTCAGAAAACTAAGACAGATTGTTCCTACACTCTAGGACAGGCTAGATTACATAACAAGGCTTCAGAAAATAAGGAAAGGGGTTAGGAGAGAACTCTTCTCAAACTCTTTATGTCTGTGTAGTAGGTATAATTTTACGAACATGCAAATTATACATTGTTCTAAAAGCCTTTGTTCTATAACAAACTGGACTAGGAAGAATGTATGGTGATAAATATTGCCTATTCACACTCCACTAGCTCACTTCCATAAGTTAATGGAACAAATTCATACCAAAAACTTCACAACTAGTGCTTTTCTGAACAAAGAATTAAAATCACTTCACTCCTATGCTGCAGTCTTGACAATGCTTAGTGAAAAAAAAAACCTGCCTGTCACTGTCTTCCTCCTCAGTTTATGACAAATGGCTTGACAAATCTCTCATAGTTCGAAAAAACACCAGACAAAGAACAAATGATGCCCTTCCACACTGCACCTTCAGAAATCTCTAATCAAGTTGGAGCAGCCTATGTCTGGCAGAGCCTCACACAAAATGCCAATGTTTATTCATTCAAAGCCTTTCTCCTTTTAGGAGAAAACTTCAGCTTCGTCCCTATGCTGTGGAGAGAAGGAGCTTGCATTGCAGAGAGCATTTGGCAAAGTTCCACATCAAAGATCAAGGTCTCAGTAGACAGATTGAGGTCTGGAAATGGAGGAAGATAGAATGGGAATAAATGTACATAAAATGGATTGAATGTTGGCTAAAGGGCAGATGAGGGTATGTTCATAAATAAAAAGCTTTCGTGGTGACAAAAATACTGACAAGACATTACTGGATCAGTGTGATGCCCCCACTGCATTATCTATTGAAGGAGATTTGATAATATAGAAGCAAGGAAACTATCAGAAACTGTAAACATAATTTTGTAAGAGAAATAAACTATAATGGTGATTTTTATTTTATAGGAGAAAAATATCAATGTTATTTATAACATTATTTTACAGATGATTTTCTAGTTAGTTTCAATTATTAACTTGACAAACTAGAATCATTTAAGAGGAGTTGCCTAGAGCAGACTGGTTTGTGGGCAGGTCTGTAAGGTATTTTCTTGATTGCTAATTGATGTCAGGTAGCCTAGGCCACTGAGGATGACATGGTTTCTCAGGCAAAGATCCAAGGCTGTACAGGAAAACCAGCTAAGCATGAGTCTAAGAGTGAATCAGAAAGCAACATTCTGCCATGGTTTCTGCTTCAAGTTTTTGCTTGAGTTTGTGACCTTACTTCCTTCAGTGATGAACTGTAACCTGGAAGTATAATCCAAATAACCCTTTCCACCCCTAAGCTTCTTTTCAGTCAGAGACTTTTGTAATGGTGTCAGAAAGGCTAGAAGAATTTGATTCAGACTAATTGCATTTCAGTTTGAAATGTCAAGAAAGGTGTTTGGATGTATTCTACCTCTTCTATCTTATACACATGAGCAATCAAGAAGAAGACAAAGAGATGAAAAAGAGGTAAAAATGGGGAGTCCATAAAAAAATTAAAGAAGAATCTCCTTTTTAGAGAACCAGAACATCAGGAATTTAGTGCTAAGCTGTCTGTAGACCCCTCTTTCCTCTGATGGAGTACCTATACTGGTCACATAAAATAGAAGACATCTAGCTAAATTTTAGTTTCATCATGTAGTATTTATAGTGCATAATTACAATAAAAATGAGTGTGGAACTCAGCTGAACTAAAGCCCTATTTTGCTGTCGCTGCCCTTGCCTGCAGTAGTGATGACAGTAGCAGTGGTGTGATGATTTTAGGTGTGCCAGGGAATGGGTGTCTTCCTAAGTCTTATATTCATTATCCAAGAATCGGCTTCCATCTAACAATACTGATAACTAGACTTCCTCTTGGAAAATAGTGGTCCATATGGGAACATGGAGTAGAAGGATTGTTCCTACAACAAACTGAACCAGACAAAACATTGGCATTTTGCATCAGACAGAGGAGGGTGTTGTTTTTAGTCTCCCCTAATTTACATTACTTTTCTCTGTTGCTTTCAATACTATCCAAAGTGACACGAATTCAATGTTAACCATTTACTTTTGACAGACTTATACTAAAGACTCTAACAAGAGTTAGTGTCAAAGAGGATCTCTCAGGCGGACAGTTACTGGAGTGTGTTTGCCTTTTGTGATATACTTTAACAAAGGGGTCATTCTGCTTCCAGAAATTGACAATAAGCCAGCTAAGGGACATCTTATAAAATGTGCCATTTGAAGTATAGCCAGGCCCGTGGTACTTTTTGTGTAATAGGATGTGTCTAAATGCCTAAATACCTTCTGGAAAGTGAAAGGTTGCTTAATATCTCCTAAAGCCAAAATTAAAGTTTCCTGGATTCAAAGCATCTTCACAACTGATGCACCACTTACCTTCCTTTTGTGTGATCTGAAATCATCTATGAGAATTCTAAAAAGATTCCTAAAATAACAATATATGTGTTTTTGAAAGTAAACAAGCACTTTTTAGACAGGACTCAAAGTTTAAACACACTATCGATCATTATAATGAAGATCCAAGTCTTTCGCTAACACACAAAGCATAATCATTTTGGCTGGTGAATTGATTATTACAGGACCTTCCCTTCTCTCTCATTATGGTCTTTGAACATCACCTCCTCACACTTTTTATGCATATGAACTAATTAATAGAATATGTTCCATTTGATTTTACTATTTTTATCAAAGTAATTATCTTTAACAAATTCTTTAAATTGTTCTGTTTCTTGTATCAGTGATTAATGTATTGTGCCTCGTTCTTTTCACTGTTAATTGTTTTATACAAGTGATGCTAATATAAGCAATAAGGTTTTATTAATGTCCCAATCAAATATATTGAAGCATATATGTGTTAAATACATGAGAGCTTAATAGGTGATCTTTCTTAAAGGAACATTAGGTTTTGAACATTGATCCATATTTATTAATTAATGTCTTTCAATACTTTAATGCAAAATGATTAAAATTTTTGTTTTATCATGTAAAACAGAATGTCTATTAACATATAGATTTATTCACAAAGTATAAATGAAACTATGCTTGAAAACACAACCTTGAATACAGATAGAGATAAATATGTGCCTTAAAATAAGAATTCTTTTTTCTTGTTAGGCTTTAAATCATTAGCAACAGAATTTACGGAGGCCTTGAGGGGATAAGTTGCTTATTAATTACAATACCCTAGTTCTGTTAAAAGCATAGTTTCTGCTTTTAAAACCAATCCCAAATTTGACTAGATTCAAGCATAAGTTAGAAAAGTTTAGAAAAACTGTTGGCCCTGTTGCAAACAGGGCTGGAGGATTGAGTTAAATTGTATAAACTAAGTCGATGTAAAAGCAATGATGTCCAGACAGCAAACATTTAACTTTTTCACCCCTCAACTTAGTACAAGTGATACTTTGAAAACTTATAATATTTTGACACAAATTGAGTTGCTATCCATACATGAATTAAATTAGGACTCAAAAATCTCTGAAAATTCGATCATTTAGTTAATTTTTACCCATTATTCTTTATGAAATTTTTAGTTTCTGAAGTAAATTTGAAGATAAATGAAGGCTTTGCCAAACCTACTCATCAGAAGAGACAAATGCTTTGTAACCCTTACAAGCAATAATTGGAAGGAGGTAAGAAAAATAGCATGCCTTCTTTGCCTGGTAACTTTAAAATCCTGTTTGGAATTTTGATATTCTTCCCTTCGAGCAACCTTGTCCAAACCCTCTTCCTGTCATGTGGATCCTGTCACTGGTTTGGCCAACAGCATACAGAAGAGCAATATAGGAAGACTTCCAAGGCTGTATTATAGAGGACAACATACCTTCATCAGACAACACAGCTTATAGCATGATTTTCTGTATGAGCAGCCCACATATTCTAATGTTACTCTGCTGCTAGAGAAACCAACATACATAGCCCAATGTCAATAGGTACTCTTGTCAATAGCCAAGTCCTTCAGTCCATCTTCATAATAGACATGTGATTAAGTCACTTGTGTATGAGCTGCTGTTCATTTTATCTATTAATACAAAGATAGGTCAGGTTTTGAAGCAAACACATTATATTCTTTTACAGTTTATATGCTCAATCCCAGTTTCAAAGCAATGGAAATGAGTCCTTTGAGGTATAGTTAGCTCATAAGAACATTTCTATGATTATGATTAGTGGTATTAGAAGAAAAGACTACAGATCTGGGTAGTTGTGTCTATAAAGGCATTCAGAAGATGTTACATGTCTGCAATTAAAGAGAGGGCCCAGAAAACAGAGCACTGGCACCTTGAACTCCAGATACATTGTTTAGGTTCCTGGATTGACTATAGCCATTTTCTATGGTGCTGTTTATTACCACAGTTACCGACTTTGTGAAATGTTGAGTCTGTACATGAATTACTCTTAATTGCATTAAAACAAATACACTTCAGTCTTTGTAATGAAAATATGTTATCTGACATTTCATATGTTAAAAGAATAATTTAATGAGAAATGAAACATGAAATAGAAATAGTGCCATCTCATAAAGAAATTTATCTCTCAAAAACAATACTGGAAAGAGCCTATAGAAATATATAAACTATATCAGTTCTGTCATTTTGTCAAAGAAATTGAAATTAATAATATTAAAACATCACTATTTTCCATATTGACAAAGTATTGAAGATGTTTTAATTTAACAATGAACGAAGAAAAGGTATATTTGTAAGACTAGGTGAACATGTCCTGCCAAAGACCAAGATGCTACTACCCATAACACTGAAATGAGCATATTTCCAGAAGTAAAACCTCAAATTTATTTTTGTATATCTCATTCAGGCTACTAGGCAAAGACCTTTAGTATTATTTGAACCAAAAAAGAAAGAACATCAATATATAATAAAATAAATAGCTGTTTATTTTAGAATTTGGTACTCTATAGACTAGCATTACCCAATAAGGAATGTTTTTAATAAAAGTTTACTATATAAAACTGACTTGAAAGAATAAAATTTGTACATTAGTCCCCACTTCACACTTGTTTTAAAATATATTACATATGTATATATTGATATTAATAATTGTTAATTCTGAGAATTGGAGAATAGGAAAGAAATAAGTGGCATTAATCTAAGATTAACTCTGAGAAAGTTCACCTATGTTCCTAAAATAATTACATGGCTATTAACTATTCTTATTATCAAACATATTCTGATTTGGCCATGATGCTGAGTTTAAAAATAAGAACTTCCCACTTTTATCTTATGTACTTCTGTGTTAATTTTTCTGAAATGAGCACTTACTATTTGGCCATACATAATTTTTGAAAAGGTAATTTGGTTATAAATCAAAATGTGCATATGCATTCCCATAGTATTAAACATCTTTCCTCCCAGAGAAGAGGCAAGACTACTACAAGAGTAGTCACAACATCTGTCCTAAGGGCAGACTAGAATCAAGCTCCATAGTCACCAATAAAAGTAACTTAATCCATACACAAATTAATAGAATGCCAAGCAGCACAGTGGTGCTTGTGTGTTTGCTTGTCATTGGTTTGTTGTTAGTCAAGTTAATCTGTCAGTAAACACAGTCATTGTATGAGTAAGGCAGAGAAAGACAAGGAGAAAGACAAATTAAGAGAAGAGGCATGAGGCATATAAATACTTAAAAGTTTGCAACTTTTTTGTTTTATTTTGGGGGTTTTGTTTGTTTGTTTTTTGAGGGAAGGTTTCTCTCTGTATTCCTGACTATTCACAACTCATAGATCCACCTGTCTCTGCTTCCCTAGTGCTGAAATTTAAGGCATGTGCCACTGCCACCCAGACTAGAGGATGGCTTTTTAAACAGCTTCTTTTTACATGTTTTGTTCCTGATTCTTTTTAATTTACTTTTTCTTTCTTTTTTTCTTTTCTTAAATGTAAGCCAGCATGGTGGTGCACGCTTGTAATCCCAGTAACTGGCAGGTAATGGCAAGCGATCTCTGAGCTTGAGGCTAGCCTGGTCTGTAGAGTGCGTTTCAGGAAAGTCAGGGCTACAGCGAAATCCAGTCTCAAGAAAACAAACAAAGTTTGCAAAGTAAAACCTAATCAAGAAGAATGCTTAGGTAATCTATGATTTATTTGTCCCATATCTTACAATATTATACAACTATTATAAGTAATTGTGATCACTTAGGTTAATATTTGTTGCCATGCTAGCTTAAAACTATTTATAATAAACCATCAGTTTATGACTCAACTTCATGTGAAAGTGTGTGAAAGAAAAATACAAAAATGCTAAAAGCAATATCTATAGCGGATCTACTAATATTTAATTTTAATCACTGTATATCCATTTTGTAATTTTTCTTTAAATAATATGTATTATTTCATTGTTAATTTTAAAAGCATTATAGGCAAATACTACAAGACCATTTCAGAAAATTATTTGCAGATTACTTTGTAATATAGGAAGATATCTATAAGCACTACAAGGGTAAAAGAACTGAGTGAACTCAAGTTGTTTCAGACAATGCAAAGCACCTGTTTTTTAAAAAATATCTTCTTTAAAAACAAACTAAATAAATGCAATTCATAATTTTACATTGTATATTCTATGCATTAAAGGATTTTTTCAAAGTTAAATGTGTTCTATTACACACAATTATTCTAATAAGTATTTTGTTCCAAAATTTATTCTGAATTTATAGTTTAAATGTCTATACAAAACCATGATTATTTATAGGAACACAGCATACTTTTCAATTATGCTTTATTTATTCTGGTTAACATTTTTGTTGATCCAACTGGGCCTTATGGATTTTAAAATATCTGACTAAATGAATGAATTGTCATGATGATGCTAATAGGATAAATTTTAGAATTTTTAATCTAACAATGAAGATTATTGACCATCAAGATCCCATTGACTTTTGATTAATCTCTTGTCTCTCTTTCTAATTCCAACTTGTGCTGTGGCTTAGGTATAATATATCTCCAAAGACTATTATCCCTTTGTTCTTAGTTTGGCACAGTTAAGTTATGTGGGAATTGTTGTGACAAATAGACTAATGCCACAGTTTATTAACGCATTATTTATTCTGCAGCTATAGTAGTTCTTAAGAAAATAAGTTACTGGGGCTGGGGGGGTGACTCAGCAGTTAAGAGCACTTTTTTCTTTTTCAGAGGACACAATTGTAGTTCCCAGTACCCACATGGGGGCTCAAACAACTCATGACACAAGTTCCATTATTATTTTTCTCCCTTTTCCAATGTACTCATTTTGTTAACTAAATATGATACTTAGCGCTTGAAAAAAATTCTTGCATAAACTACACTTTCCTCAGCCAGTACCTTACTGTTCCTATCTCTGAACTATATCAAGGGTATACACGAAATATACAAGAATCTCATATGTTAAATCAACACCAACAAGGACTGCTTATAAATCATTAGGAAGAACGTACTTCACATTAATTACATCAGAAAACTTAATTATTATTTAATTAAAGCTACCAAGAGGACTAACATTTCCAAAAAAAGAAGGAAAAAAATAAATGAATGGAAAACAAGAGTGAGAAAATGGGTAAAAATTTTAAAAAGGAAATATTCATTTCAACAAATACACCAAACACAACAAAGAACCTACAAGAAATATAGGACAAGAACATGTCATTACCCAATCACAATCTCACGACTCCTTATTACAGAAACTGAAGTCACAGGTAATGGATATTAGGCCAAAGAAAGAACTCAGAATCCGACTTTTAGAAAAGATCAATGACCATCCCAAATAAGACTGATGTAGTAAGAAAGTCAGTTCAGGATGTAGGCAAGATAGTTGTCAAAGTGAATAAAAGAATAAGAGAGAAGCTCAAAAGCATGAAGAAAATAATTCAGCAAGGAAATTGAAACACACACACACACAAAAAAAATCAAATAGAAATTCTGAAAAAGTAACAATCAATTAATCAAATGAAAAGCACAACAGAAACCAAAATCAGCAGATAAGAAAAAAGCAGAAGAATTTCAAACATAGAAGAAAAGTTGAGATACTACTACTTTACTTATATACAGAGAAATAAAAATAGTGAATAGGACCAAAATTGGGGAGAAAAAAAAGGTCTGGGATACAATAAGAATTCACTAGGTACAAGGTAGAAGAAGAAAATGAGGCAAAGTCAAAAGGCATAGAATGTTCAACTGATAAAACTACAACAAAAATTTGACCAAACAGAAAGAAGTTTGATATTGAGACACAAGAGGCATATAACCCCAAGTAGATATCACAGAAGAGAAAACTCTCCTTGAAATATCATATTCATTAATGCCAAAATTTCCTAGTGTCCCCCCAAAAGAACAATACAAAAAGCTGTAAGAGAATCCTGCAGGAGTAGAGAGGCTTGCCAGAGCCAGAGGGGTCAAGGACAACTCAAGAAAACTCACACAATTGACTAACTGGGCTCATAGGGATGAAATGACAACCAGGAAGCCTATATGGGACTAGGCATTCTGCTTACATAGTACAGTTGTGTTCTTTGGTTCTATGTTGGACTCCTAGCAGTAGAAACAGGAGCTGTCTACAATTTTTTTCCTTTACTGGCTTTAGGGGCCCTACTCTTCATACTAGGTTGCCTTGCCCAGCCTTAATACATGGGGTGGTGCTTAGTCTTATTACAACTTGCTATGTCATGTTTTGTTGATACCCACAAGAGGCATACCCTTTTCTTAACAGAAACAATGGGGAAGTGTATTGTGGGGAGCAGAAGAAGGTAGAAGGAAGGACTAGAAGGGAGAAGGGAGGGTAAACTAAGGTTAAGTGTAAAATAAATTTATTAAAATGAAATAAAAATTACATTTAAAAATCAGCTGTAAGAAAAAAAATTCAAACTCACAAGTGAAAGATAAACACCAAATGATCTATCTTTCATCAGCTACCCTATAGGCCAGGAATGTTTGGAATTATATGACAAGTCTTAAAATTAAATACCTTTCTATAGGCATTGTCATGTCCTTCAAAATGATCTCTTAAAACTGATGTGCAAATAATATTTCAAGACAAATAGAAATTAATGGAATTCACACTATTAAGGCAGGATTTAGAAAATCTCTAAAGGACTACCATACATGGAGAAGAAAAAAAAAAAGAACCTTGTTAATAACATGAGAAATAATACATCCAATAGGAGGAGCAGATGAACAGATGATCCATGAAGAAATCAGTAATGTCCAACCCCCAAACTCTACTGGCCAGTTTTATGACAACATAGCACAAGATAAGGTCATCTGGGAAAAAAGAACTTAATTAAGAAAATCCCTTTATAGAATTGACCTATAAAGCATCTTATTTATTGATTAATGTTGGATTATGGAGACCTCAGCCTGTTGTGGACAGTACCATGTGAGCAAATGGTCCTGTGTGTACAAGAAAACAAACTAAGCAAGCCAGTAAGCAACACTCCTTTATGACCTCTGCATCATCTCTTGCCTCCAGGTTCTTGCCTTATTTGAGTTCTTATCCTGATTTTCTTTGGTGATGAATAGTGCTATGAAAGTGTAAGCCAAATAAACCCTTTCCACTGCAAGATATAATGTTTTATCACAGCAATAGTAGACTTAAGACACCAACAAACTCACATTAACAGGTAAGGTGGAAAGAAATAACAATTTCCTCATAATAACAACCATAAATGTAAATGACTTCAACTCATCAAAAACACAAAACAAAACAAACACACAAACTACTTAGCCAGGTTTAAAATATGAAATACAACTACTTGGTCACCCAGAGCTATAGCCATTAGTTTTTCTGACCCATCCAAGCTCTAGATCCAGACAAATCTGGTCCACTCACAGTCTCACAGCCACTTATAAAATAATTACTCACAGGTTTATACTAATTACAAACTGTTTGGCCTATGGCTCAGACTCATTACCAAATAGTTCTCACAACTTAACTCAACCCATTTTTATTAATCTATGCATGGCCACATGGCTCCAGGCCTTTAACTGTGTCCCATTACATCTTACTTTCTGGGTTGCAGATTGTAGCATCTTCTTGACTGTGCCTTTTTTCTCTCTATCTCTTCTTGCCTTTATCGGGATTTCCCACCTGGCTCTATTTGCCTTGCCATAGGTCAAAACAGCTTCTTTATTAATTAGTGGTAATAGAGCATATTCACAGCATACAGAAAAACATCCCTCATCATAGAGCATGTGTGTAAGGATTCCTGGTATTCCACGTAGCTGAGCCAACTCTGGCCCAGGTAGGATGCACCTTATACTGAGGCACGCCCTTGGGCGTGGCTGCATAAATCCTGTGGCACTGGTATGGAAGCACCTCCCTGGACCCATGACACATGCTGGTGCATGCCCCTTCCCTTAAAAGAGACTGAGAGCACATGCTCAGGTCCTTTTTTCTGTCCCCTGACTTCTGTCCTGCTCCTCTGCTTCTTCACCTGCCTGGGACTCCTCTCTTAAATAAACTCTAGTGTGTGGCCTTGTTAGTGTATATCTGCTCTCACTTGCAGAACTAACAGTATGCAGTTATCATAGATGCATAAGCAGTGAGATAGAAAGATTTTAAAAAATTGACAGAGAATAAGCCATGAACAAGCTATGCAGGTACATCCTTTATCCTTTAGGATAAAGGAAAGCTTTATCCTTTCATATAGGATAAAGTAAACTCCAAAACAAGACTAGTCAGAAGAGAATAAAGAAAGACATTGCATATCAATAACAAGATAAATTCATCAAGAAAACATGACTACTTTGCTTATGTACCAAGTCATAGAGTTCCCTAGTTTGTAAAGCATCTGTAGGAAGTAAAGATCACATGAGTCTTCATATATCAGTGGGAAACTTTGATACTCCACTCTCAGATCCAAATTAAAAAATCAGAAAAGAAATGCAGAGATTCATTATGCCATGGAACAATTGTATTTGACAGAAATTGGCTAAAGAACTGATTCACTTTATAGGGAATAAGTATTGATCTCATTGGCAAAAGAAACCTATTCTAAAATCCATCACATTATGGAACCAAAAGCAAATTTAACAAACATTTTTTTAAATAAAAATAATTCCATGTATCTTATAAGACCACCATTATAAATAAAGTGGAGATAATGATAAAAGAAAATGCATAAATACATACAGAAAGACAATATGTTTTTGAAATATAATAAATAAGAATATTTTTCTAAATCCCTAGTTTCAAATGAGAAATGGTAATAAAAATCTATCAGGACTTGTGGGATATAACCTAGATTACCCTGAGAGGAAGTTTATATACATAAGTCCAAATATAAAATAGAGATATCTTATGACGGTGAGTGTTCAATGACTAAAGACACTTGACACCAAGGCTGGACAACTTGAATTTGTTTCACACACACACAAATAGATAGATAGATGGATGGATAGATAGATAGATAGATAGATAGATAGATAGATAGATAGATAATAAAACAGAGAAATCTCAAATAAATAGTCTAATGATTAATCTCATGGCCCTAAAACACCAGAAGCTAAACCTAATAGATGACAAGAACAAATAATACTAGTACATAAATCAGTGGGTTTTTTGTTTTCTGACCTCTGTTTGCATACCATGGCACATGCCACATACATACGTACATACATACATAAGTAGAACAAGTATAAATAGAATTTATGTAACTATACATGTTCATACATACATACATAGTAAGCTATGTGGCTTATAAATTATATACATATTTATTTCTCATAGTCTGAAAAATGGGATGTTCAAGATGAAGACACTGAAAAAGGCCATGTTTGCAAAGGGTACATTTCTCTTTTTTTCTCCTACTTTTTTTTCCATATTCTCTAACATCTTGCTTTTATTTTTTATTTTTTATTATGGAAAAAAGTCATTTAATTTTGGTAAATGGTACCTGTCCAAAAAGCTATCCATATCTTCTAGGTTTTCCATTTTTGTGAAATACAGATTTTCAAAGTATGACCTGATAGTCCTCTGGATTTCCTAGGGGTCTGTTGTTATGTCCCCTTTTCATTTCTGATTTTGTTGATTTGGATACTCTCTCTCTCTGCTTTTTGGTTAGCTTGGATAAGGGTTTAT
This sequence comes from Sigmodon hispidus, assembly GCA_004025045.1. Classification (NCBI taxonomy): domain Eukaryota; kingdom Metazoa; phylum Chordata; class Mammalia; order Rodentia; family Cricetidae; genus Sigmodon; species Sigmodon hispidus. Next base: position 285,649 of record PVIH01000753.1, read on the forward strand.
CTATCTTGTTGACTTTTTCAAAGAACCAACTCTTTGACACATTGATTCTTTGTATTGTTCTTTTTGTTTCAGTTCTATTGATTTTAGCTCTAAGTTTGATTATTTCCTGCCATCTATTCCTTCTAGGTGACTTTGCTTCTAATTGTTCTAAGGCTTCAGCTGTGCTGATAGTTCTCTAGTGTGGAATTTCTCTAGATTTTTCATATAGGCATCTGGTGCTATGAATTTTCCTCTCAAGACTGCCTTCATTGTGCCCCACAAGTTTGGGTATGTTGTGGATTCATTTTCATTAAATTTTAGGAAGTCTTTGACTTCTTTCTTAATTGCATCCTTGACCCACAGGTGGTTCAGTTGAGTGATGTTTAGTTTCCATGAGATGGAAGGCTTTTTGTGATTTTTGATGTTGTTGAACTCCAACTTTAGGTCATCATGGTCTGAAATGATACAAGGGATTATTTCCACTTTTTTGTATCATTGATATTTGCTTTATGACCAATTATGTGATCAATTTTAGAGAAAGTTCCATGTGGTGCTGAGAAATGTCGCACGCAACCTCGCCAGCAAGGAAGACGCAACACCGGATCCTTCTCTCTGCAGTTTTATTCGGGACTTTTGGAAATCTTCTTATCTTTCACTCACTCACTCTCACTCTCAGATAAATGACGAATGACCCCGGGGGAAGTCCGCTTGTGGCTAAATACCCTCTGGGCCTCCAATCCTGGTAAGCCACATGGACATTGCCCATAGGTCCTAGGACGTGGAAGCAAGCCACCTTCCTCGCCTACAGCCAATAAGGAGTTGTTTACTCTTGAGAGCACTCCCCAACGGGAAGGTGGAAGGCAGAAACCAGCGCCACCTTTAGGGCGTGGTACAACACAGCTCTCTACAGAGAAATATGTATATTCCTTTGCATTTGGGTGGAAGCTTCTGTAAATATCTATTAAATCCATTTGCATTATAACCTCTGTTATATTCCCTATTTCTCTGTTGAGTCTCTGTCTGGTTGACCTATACAAGGGTGAAAGTGGGGTATTGAAGTCTCCCACTATTAGGGTGTGAGAATTAATATGTGATTAGAGCTTTAGTAGTGTTTCTTTTACATAGATAGGTGCCCTTATACTAGGGGCATAAATAATCAGGATTGAAATCTCCTCTTTACCAATTTTTCCTCAGATGAATAAGTAATGTCCATCTCTTTCCATTGATTTTAGTTTGAAGTCTACTTTGTTAGATATTAAGATGGTAACACCAGCTTGTTTCTTAGGGCCATTTGATTGGAAAATTTTTTCCCAATCCTTTACTCTGAGCCTGTGTCTGTTTTTGGGTTAGAGGTGTGTGTCTTGTTTGCAGCAGAGGGATGGTTTCGGGTTTTGTATCCATCGTTTTAGGGTGTGTCTTTATATAGGTGAATTGAGTTCATTGATTTTAAGGGATATTAGTGAACTCTGATATTTCCTGTTATTTTTGGTGGTGGGTTGTATGTATTTCCTTTTTCTGGGTTTTTTTTCTGTTGGATTATTGAATGTTTGTGGTTTCATGGGTGTATCTGAGATCCTTAGGTTGGAGTTTTCCCTCTAATGCTGTCTGAAGGACCAGATTTGTAGATAGGTATTGTTTAAGTCTGACTTTGTCATGAAATGTCTTGTTTACCTCATCTATGGTAATTGATAGTTTTGCTGGGTACAGTAGTCTAGGTTGGCAGCCTTGGTCTTTCAGTGTCTATATAACTTCTGACCGAGGCCTTCTTGCTTTCATTGTTTCCATTGAATAATGAATTGTTATTCTGATGTGTCTGCCTTTATAGGTAAGTTGACCCTTTTCTTTTGCAGTTCTTAAAATTTTTTCTTTCTTCTGCATGTTTTGTGGCTTGAATATTATGTGGCAGGCAGACTTTTTGAGGTCAAATCTATTTGGTGTTCTGTAAGCTTCTTGTATCTTTATAGGCATCTCTTTCTTTAAGTTGGGAAAGTTTTCATCTATGATTTTATTGAAGACATTGTCTGTGTCTTTGAGCTGGAATTCTTCTCCTTCTATTTCTATTATTCTCAGGTTAGGTCTTTTCATGGTGCCCCAAATTTCCTAAAAGGTTTGCGTTATGGCTTTTTTGGTTTTAGGATTTTCTTTGACTGATGTATCTAATTCCACTATTGAGTCTTTCACTCCAGAGATTCTCTCTTCCATCTCTTGGATTCTGTTGATTATGCTTGTGTCTGTAATTCTAGCTCTTTTCTTCAGGATTTCTATTTCCACCCTTGCCTCGTTTTGTGTGTGTGTGTATGTGTGTGTTTATTGCTTCTATTTCACTTTTTAGTTTCTGTAATGTTTCTTTTATCTTTTGGTTTTCCTTTTCTTGGCTTTCTTTTCAGCATTTGTTCATCTCTTCTAATTTTTTGTTTGTATTTTCTTCTATTTCTTTATGGGAATTTTTTATATCTTCTTTGAAAGTTTCAATAATCTTCATAAAGGTATTTTTTACTGTTGTTTCCTTCTGATTCCACTTCATTGCTCTGTTCAGGTCTTGTAGTTGTAGAACTCTCAGTTTCTTCTGGTGTTTTCTTGTTGTTCTTTATATTGCTACATGTATTCTTGCACTGTCATCTGCCCATGGCTTCAATGGCTAACAATTAGTCAGCTCCTAGTCAGTTGTGGCTAGAGGGTTGTGCGTCTCCTGTCTGCTCTGAGCAACGGGTCTGTTAGAACTTTGACTCCACTGTGGATAGAGGACTGCATTTCCAAGGCCCTTAGTCCTTGTCTGATGACACAGTACACCCTGGAGATGGGGCCCAGCTGGGCAGGACCTAGAGCCTTATGCTGGGATGAGTCTGAGATCAGACCCTTGAGTGCAAGCTTGATCCCGGAGAAGAATTCTCTGGACTGTGACCCAGGATGTGTAATCTGCTCACCTTTGACTCCGCTCTGGATGGGGACAGATTTTCAAATTCCTTGGTCTTTGTCTAATGAAGCAATTTGCCTTGGAGATGGGGCCCAGCCAGGCAGGGCATAGGGCCTTCTTTTTTCCATAAATTAATTAAATAGCAACTAAAATGTATAATATATAAAATCAGTTAAGGAGTTCTGCATTTGGAAATACTAACAAGATTGGAATACTCTTAGCCAAACCAACAAAAAGAAAAATTAACAGTTATAGAGGATAATAGAACATTTATACTAGTCTTTTTAAAATTAAATAAAATGGAAACTTATATTCTAACATTTAGAAAAATCTGTGGTTAGTCACTTAACCAATCAAAATTCAATATAGACTATTTGAATAATTGAAACAGACTTATACATTAAGATCAAGATAGTAATTCAAATTTTCAGCACAAAGAAAAGTCCAGGACAAGGTAGATACAGTCCTGAAATCACCAAACTTTTAAGAAGTGTCTGACACCAGCACCTTCTCAAGCTCCTCCATTAAAGACACTATGAAACTCATTCTATGAATCCAGTGTTGCCTAGCACCGAATTCAGATTGTAAAAAAAAATAAATAAATAAACAAACAAATAATGCATGAAAACTGCAGACCAATTTGCTTGAGAAACATAGCACATCAAGACAAAGTTGTTTCATTCCAAAAACAAGAAAATGGTTTAATATACACAAAGCAAATATTATAAAATACATATGCTTGAGAACATAATAGGCCCTCATCAGAGATCATCATCACCATCTCTATATAACAAAAACCCCAAAGAAACCTGAAATAAAAGGAAGATAGACTTGGTCTGTTTAAGGGACCCCTGGCAGTGGGATAAGAATCTATACTTGGTAAATGAGCTGGTTTTTTAGAGCACATTACCTATGTTGGGACATGTTACACAGCCTTGATATAGAGGGAGGAGCTTGCACCTGCCTCAACAGAATGTACCAGGCTTTGTTGGTTCACTATGGGAGGTCTTATCTTTTCAAAGGAGGTGATGGGGAACCCTGGAGGAGTGAGAGAGAAGGAGGGGTTAGAGGGGGATCTGTGATTGATATGTAAAATGAATAAAAAATGCTTTATATAGTATAGAAAATGAAGGAAAACTGATAGCATTTCCTCTAACATCTGGAATGACACAGGGAACCCATTCTTTCCACTTATACTCACTGTAGTATGATTTTGTAGCATGTCAATAAAAGTCTTAGATACATCAGAGCAAAAAATAAAGGGAATACCAAAAAAAAAGAAGAAAATAAAGCTGTTCAACTACACCTATTTGCAGAGTGCATTTTATTGCACTTAAAACATTACACAATCCAACAGAAAACTCTTATAAACAATAAACACTTTCAACAAAGTAGAATACAAAGTCAACAAAAAAAAATAGCAACTTTTCCTACAGCAACAATGAGGATGAAATTAAGGAAAAATGTCACCTCACCATAGCATTAAGAGACTAGCAATAAATTTAATAAAAGAGTTGAAAGACCTTTACAATGAAAACATTTTGAGACACAGAAGAAACGAATGATGCTAATAACCCATCACAGGATAAATGTATAAAGGAAATATAATACATAAATGCGATTGAATTTTATTTAGTTGTAAAAAAAATCAAAATCATGGCATTCGAAGAAGTATGTGGAACTGATATTATATTAAGTACAATAAACAAGATTCAGAAGGAAAATACCATGTATTCCCTCATAAGTGGAAGCTGTATTTAAAATTGCATATATGCATGCATACATATTAGACACTTAATATCTTGTATACATTATGTGTGACATGAATATAGAAGCCAAAGTGTCTAGGGAATTAACAAGTGAGAAGTGGTGAAGAAGAGGGAGGAACATGCCGAGGGGATACATTTAGTACATTTCTATTTAAGTGTTATGAGGTACCTGGTATTCTGTACAAATAATATATGGCAACAAAAGTTTTATCATTTACATGTGTGTATGTGTGTACATGTGGATAGGTAATAAAAACAGAAAGAGGATGAGATGGTATGGAGAGGAGCAAGCAGAAGATAATAAAGCATGTGAACATAAAAGCAGAGAGGCAACACTTAATTGGAATATAGAACCAGCCAGTAGTGGAGCAGAGGATGTTCCAAGGAGGGCAGGGGGTAAGGAGGACAAATTGGAACAATGCGTGGAAATGTCATAATGAAACTCATTGCTTTTTATGCTAACTTTAACAGTTACCAATAAAAAAGAATAGTCCCGTGAATCAATGAAATTCACTAAAATAGATGTATCTTCTTACATTTTTGGCTAAATAAAATCTTTTGTAAGTTTTTCAGTAACCAAGCATCTACAGCATAAAAACAGTTGCTTTGTTATTACTTAAAAACATACAGGGCCTCCCTGTCTGATGCTCTTCACTTGTGCACAGTTCGTCAAGTCTCACCTTAAATAACTGATTTAAAATAAACATATGCTTTTTTCTTGTTAGTTTGTTTAGAGACCACTAATGAGTGAGTACATCCCCTGCTTTTCTTTCTGGGTTTGTGATACCTCGCTCAGGAGAATATTCTCCAAATCCATCCATTTGCCTTCAAATTTTAGGATATCACTTTTTCTTACTGCTGAGTAGTATTCCATTGTGTAACAAACCACAGTTTGTTAATTCATTCTTCAGTTGAGGGGCATCTAGGTTGTTTCCAGGACAAACTAACAAGAAAAAAGCCAAGCATGCCCAAGCTGCAAACCACAACCACTAAACAGCTTGGGATCAGAAACACCCTGGACTGACCCTTTGGATCCCACTACACCTATAGGAACACCTGACTCACTCTTGAGGGAGGGGGGACAAAACTGAATTTGACAGGAGTGGAGACTGAACTAAGCTTTATTGGATCAGTGGGACCATGGGACTCTCTGCAGCCTGCCTAGGGAGGAGATGGGGAGTTGTGGAGAAAGAAAAAATAACCTGATGTGGTGGGAGGGGGAAGGGACCTTGAATGGGGATATACAGGGATAGGAAAAAAAAAATCCAGAGGGAAAACTGAACACAAAGTAATTTTATGTGTAGCAAATTATTTGCATTATCACCCTTGATAAGTCATGCTTATGATTTTTATTTTCTTTATAGTTATTGTTAATTTATCAGCATTTTAAATTCAATTTACTGTTTTTCTTGATAAATACAAAATAAAAAAAAAAGAAAGTTGTTAAGGTAAAATCTGTAGAAAAGTTCAGGCTGACTTTTACGTGTATGTTTTTGCATCTGAAATTTTATTTAAAATGAAGTTTAAACATTCATTGCATCATTATTGTCTTCAGATTAAGTGAATAATATTCATTTCTGGTACTTCCTATGCCTTTCATTTCTTTAAAAAAAATCTGCAGATTAAAGTGTTTCTGTTTGAAGTTGTGAGAAGTAGAGATTAAAAGAGACAAAGTCAAAAAAAAAAAAAATACACATACGCTCCTGTGCAAAGCCTTCTTGTTTTTCTATGAGAATCTTCGCTCATTGCTTTTGGAGCCATCATCATCTCTTTTTCCTTTTCCATATTCCATGGCATATAAATGTGAAAGAAGCATGGGTATACCTGTTTTTCCAGCCCATATTTAATGAATATACACAAATGAAAAAGAATGGACTGCAAGCATTTGTTTTCAGTTACCAGATGTTTTGCTTTGTTTAAACATAATTTTAAAAAATTAGAGAATGCCAAGCTAAATATTTTGCTGGTCTTTTTTTTTTTTTTTTTAAGAAAGAAAGCTTCTTGATTTCTCTATGCAGATGCTAAGAAGCTTAAGATGAAAATGGTAATTATTGTTACCAAAAAACATAATTTTACATAGGAGAAAAGCATAGTCATGCATACGTGGATTGCGCATTAGTCACAGAGTAGGATGGGAACAGATGGCTGCGCATCTCTGAGGATTCTCTAACAGGATTTTACAGCCTTGTGGGTGGGTGAGGGCAACCACCATTGCAGCCCTGCAGAGTCAAGAGCAGGTGCTCACACTCTCCTCACGTTAGCCCTTCTCCTGCTAAACTACTATTGATTGGGCTTCCATCTGAAAACCAAAGCACAAGGAGTATCCCAGGTAGATCTTTGGGAACTAACACAGAAGAGCATGTAAGAGAGGAGAGAGTCAGTGGTCCAAGGGCAAACCAAGAACATGAGTGGGTAAGCCCATGTTCATAACCCAGATGTTTGGTTGTGTTTTCCATACTTTGAACTTACACCAGGCTTTTATCAATGCTACCAACAAAAAAACTAAATACCTAGTGAAAAGGAGTCATTTGATGTTACTTTGTACCCCCAACCAGTGCAATAATAACAATAAACATAATTGTTCTCAACAAAATGGAAACTGGCCTTCAATAACAAATCTAGTTATAATAGGATGGTCCTAAGCCAAGCCTGTCATCAATCTTAATTGTGTTGCTCTGTGGCTGCCAAGATTGTCTTCCAATTACTGCTTCCATATTAAAGAGATTTTTTTTAACATAGTATTTGTATATATAGTTCATAAATGGCTAACATACTATAAAATAGCCAACATAAATATGTACTTGATTGTTTAGAAATAGTATATATTTTATTGATTCAATGTATCAACTCTCATAGCTTAAAATGCATTCAACTGACCAAATCTTTCTCCTTTCTCAGGGAATTCCATGTACTTTCTAACATGTCCGCACACAACCTGATAATGGTATTAGTCTCGTCCTTGTCTCTTGTTCCTTCATTTCATCCCTTGCTTATTATATCTTTGATAGTTTTCTTCTTATTTGGCTCTTCCCAAGCCCAAATCTCTACTCATTTATGACATTAATGGATTTAGGGGCTCTGCTGCAGCTTCACCGTACTGCTTTCTTTCCCTAATCAAGCAGGCAAAGTTCCTTCCCTATGGAGAACTTCACATCTGTTGCTGTCAGTTTACCTAAAATACTGTATAATTATAAATACATATGATCAACAGTCTCAGCTTGAAAGACACCTTTGAGAACAAACTAAAACCTGTCAAAATCATATCATCATATGCCAATGTGTCTGGTTCATAGACATACACCTTCACTTATAGGTTTTACTTTGTTATTGTCAATGACATGTTAATCATGTTTCACTGTCTTTTCTAAGATTTATTCTAGAATGTTGAAATATGGGAGGCTCTAAAGTTACCAGCCCCTCAAACTTAATTATGGGATTTCTAATGTTATTGATATAAGGTGGAATTATTACTAATTTTATAAATTGATCTTGTATCTAGTTACCCTGCTTAGTCTCTTAACTCCAATAACTTACCTATAGATTCATTGGGCTTTTATAAGTATATGGTTATGACATTTTGTTAAAATGAGTTTTACATCTGAAGAAGCAACCAGTTACACTACTTTGGCCTAAGCACAGAATTCTCACTGCACGTAGTGAGTAGTTGAGAAATAGTTTTCAGCTTCAATCTCTGTATCCTTGTCATCTTGCTGAATCATAGTGCAGTGCTAAAAGATGCTGCTGTCTTGGCCCAGAAGTTTTCTCAGAAGACCAGTACAGACATCTCCAGTTTAATTTTAAAAATAAAATTTTCAGTAAATGAAAATATTTTAGCTTCATGATTAAAATATTAAATAAGAACAAATAGCATATGTGTAAACACGTAAATACACTTTAAAAACTCATTTTTTTTCTAGTGCTAGAGATATGGCTCAGCAGCTAAAAATACATGTAGCTCTTTGAGAGGACCTAAGTTCTGTTCTGATAGTCACCTCCTGTAACTTCAGCTTCAAGGGATCTAACACCCTCTTCTGGTCTCTGAGGGCATGACACTCACTAGCACATAAGATAAACACAGAGATATGTATGCAGATATTTAACATTTCAAAGCTAATAAATTTATTTTTCTTTTATACTGTCGAAACTCAATAAAGATGGAGAAAAACCCAAGAAACAATCAAAAATAATTAAACTTTTATATTGGTTTTTATTTTACATGAATGTTTTTTCTGCTTGTATACATTTCAGTGCTCAGTGCTTACAGAGGCCAGAGGAGGGTATCAGATCTCCTGAAACACATGTTACAGTTTATGAGCTGCCATGGGAGTGCTGGGAATTGAACAATAGTCCTCTGAAAGAACAACTAGTGTTCTTAACTCCTGAGCCATCTCTCTAGTCTGCAAACACAGTAATTTTAACATGCCTCAATGGAGTATGGTAAAAACCTACGAAGTCAGAGCATACAAGTCAATGGGTACCATGAGGAGCAAGAAAGAAGTCTGGAGTGGAGCAGATAAAGCAGAAAAGAATGAGAGAGAAACTAAAAAATATTGCATATTTTTTCCTGCAGAATCTAGATGTGTGTGTGTGTGTGTGTGTGAGTGTGTGTGTGTGTGTGTGTGTGTGTGTGTGTGTGTGTGTGTGGAGAGAGAGAGAGAGAGAGAGAGAGAGAGAGAGAGAGAGAGAGAGAGAGAGAGAGAATGAGAAGAAGAAAGTGTGTATGACAAATAAAACCAGGAAGCAAACTCTTTGTGGAGAATAAAGAGACAATACAAAGAACAAGTAAAAAACTTGGAGGAAGAAAGGTAAATATATACATATATATGCAAATGTCATAAGACTCATTATTTTGTTTGCTAACTAAAATACTTGACAATGAAATGAAGCAGAACAAACATTGCCGGAATGATCAATTGCACAGCATAGGCTTCTAATTCTAAAGTAAAGCACCATGAAGTTTCTGTTTCTATTTTGACTTTGAGAATTGTTCTCAGCTTTCTTCGAAGATTAAAGAGGGTCCATGTGTCTGAAATTCTTATGAGTGCCCTCTCCCCTCTCTGAGAATGATTCACTGACACTGGGTGCTCTAGCTTTTCTGAGTCTCACTTTCAAGTTACATGGATGCTCCTAGCTGACATCACCATTGTTTTCCTACCTGTGTGTACTGTTTATTTTAGCACATTAGAGGAATCCGGCCATGAGAATGGTAGCAGACTTGCACAATACAACTTCCTTGTCCATCTCCTTCCTGGGTGCTTCCCTTTTCTTTTCCCTCCGTCTTAACAAAGAATTTTAAGATATTGAGAAAAAGTAAGGAAGAGAAGGGTGATTTCTTAGCATTGCTGTCCTCATATGACTGGACTGGACATTTTCAGGCTGTAGAAATGTATTCTATTCAAATACCAGCCTTTTTTATTTTGACATCAAAAGGCATTTGTGTTTTCTAAAGTAAAACTGAAAAGTGATAGGACCAGCTTTTTGCTGTTTTCTCCTACTAAACAGAAGGTTCACTCTGGAGGGCACACATATGTTTTTCTTCCTTCTAAGGATGCCATTTTATTTTTGAGTAAAAGAGAAGTGAATGTTTTCTGAGTGGAGGAAGACATGGCCTCAAAACACCCTAATGCTGTATAGGCTATTTTTCTTCTTACTGGAAAGATATTCATTATTTCCAGAAACTACACTCAACTTATAGTCTATGTGTGTGTCGGAGAGGAGGGGATTAAAGAGAGGAGAAGTCTCCCAGGTCATTGGCTTGAATTATTTCTTTTTTACCACGTAGAAATAACAAAATAAGTTAAAGTTGAAAGACTAGGTGAAAGTGTTTATTCAGACAGAATAACATAATGACATGGAACCTACACATGGATAAAGAAAGCAATTTGATTAGGTTTCTCCATAATCTTCATTGCTCTTTCATTTCTCACACAGGGCTTTGCAATGAGCACATGATCTTCCTCATTCAGCCCCTGGAATACTAAGACTGCAGGGGGAGGTGTCACATTTAGATTGCCAGCATTCTCTTTATTGTCTCTGAGTCTCGAACTCTGCTAACTGAATTTCCTCGAAAATGCTTTCTCAGTTTCTATGATGTAAGAATAGCCATTTTTAAATACTGACCTCTAGAAAGTGTAGCCTTTGCTAACACTCTGCCCACAAGGCTCTCTCATCTCTGCTTTCTCCTATTCAAAAAACAAAACCATTTCCATTGCCTCACTCCCACACTCAATGCAAATGCCTTCCAAACATGACTCTGAATGTCTGATCCTAGTTTCCCAGTTTCAAAAGCAAACTTGAAAATTGTATTTTTTCACCTAGACCATGTTTTATTTTTTTTAACTTTGATACTTAAAAAGTCATATTCATACCCTTTGTCATCTCCATTCTCAATTGTATAATCATCCTTGTCTTAGTTAAGATTTTATAGTTGTGATGAAATATCCTGACCACAGCAACTCCAATAAAAGAAAGAATTGGGCAATTAGGAATGGCTTACAGGTCTGAGGTCTAGGCCATGGTCATCATGGTGAAAAACATGGTAGACCTCAGGGAGATATAATGCTGGAGAAGGAGCTGAGAATTCAGTAGGCAGAAAGAATAAGCCACTGTCCCTGGCTTGAGCATGTAAAATCTCAAAGCCCACTCCCAGTGACACACTTCTTCTACCAAGACCACACCTACTCCAACTAGGCTGCAAAATGTTACTCCTTATAAGCACCACAATCCCCAAATCTATGTTTTAATGATGCATATTATTTGTACATGGCATTCATTTGAATATTTTTATGTATGTGTATGGCATACTTAGACCTTATTCATCTCATTTGCCTGTCTTATACTCACAGTGCTTCATGATATTTTCCTTACCATGTTGGTTGAGTCCTTTCTGCTTCCTGTGTAGACTAATAAACTACGGCTCACATCATGTCTTTCCCCATTAATTAGCATCCACTCCTCACAAAGTCAAATTAATCTGTGCCAAGCATTTCTGAGCTCCTCTCTGCCTGCAGTAATCCCCATGCCCACTTTAAGGTTCATTTGATGCTACTTCATCAGTGGTCTTTTTCTTCAAATATATACTTTAGTATTGTCCTCTTTTAAAGCATTTTAGAGTATCAATTGTTGTACATAGCAGTATATGCAACAAAGCATGTAGAGCAAATAATATTTTCAGGGGAAAAATGATGATGAAGCCTAGCACAGTAGAAACTTCCTGGAATCTGTGAGGGTGATCCTAGTGAAGAACCCTAGAATAGGGGATGTGGAATCTAAACTTATCATCTCTTATAGTCAGCAAAGATCCCAGTGGAGGAACTGGGATGCATTTCCTTGACTTGGCCAATGAGATCTGTAGTAAGATTACATGTTACATTTTAAATAATTGTCCTGCCTATGTGTTTAATAAAAAGCTGATTAGCTGAAGGCAGACAAGAAGTATGGGTGGAGCTAGCAGACTAGGAAAATCTAAGAGCAGAGCAGACAAACCACACAGACTCCAGACACAGATGCCACAGAGTCGCCATGAGCTTCCAGGAGATTCAGAGGATAGAAGTTGAAATGCTGCTCTGAGAAAAGGGACTGAGCCACACGGCTGAAAAAGATGGATTGAGTTCAGAAGAAGTTAGCATGTTATATACCAGGGCCCTAGGTCAATCAGCAGAAAATTAATGTAAGTGTCCGGGTATCTCTGTGGGACTGTGAGTGTTTCTGCAAGACTGTCGGATTGCCAGTAGGAACTCTGGTCCAGGCCCAGAAAGTCCAGCCAGAAACCAATTACAGCAGTTGTCCCATGGAAATCCCTAAACAACTCAGGTTAAAGCTAAGACAGGGTTGCTTTCCACAAACTGTGAGTAGTGCTCCTATGCCAAGGATAGTATCCACACAGCTCATTGGACATAGAAAAGATGAGTTTTTGTCTACATAGAACTTTTACCCCTAAATCTCTTTAATGTGGGAAGGTACTCTACAGGCTAATGAAAGAGAAACTTGGACACCAATCTAGCCATAAGACCTTTGATCTACAATCTATCCTGCCTGCAATGGAGTAATGGTGATACAGAACTTCTGAGAGTGGCCCAGAAATGTCTGATTTCATTGAAGGCCCACACCATGAGAAGGATCTCATGTCTGACACTGATTGGGTGACAAAGAACAGAAGACTAGATAGCCCAGAGACATAGAATAGAACCAAGTATGACTGCTCTTTAAAAAAAAAATGAAAGAATTTCTAATGATAATCTGCTTTACTCATAGATCCAAGAGTAGATGGAAGCAGATGCAGAGGCCCACAACCAAATACTAAGTGAAGAGAGACTTAAGTTAGAGGCCTCACAATATTCAATTTCATTTGGAATAACACGAAAGCCAGGATTGCCAAAACAATTTTACTCAACAAAAGAACCTCAGGAGGTATCACCATCGCTGACTTCAAGTTATACTATAGAGCTACAGTAATAAAAACAGCCTGGTACTGGATAAAAAGAGACTTGTGGATCAATGGAATTGAATTGAGGATCCAGGCATTAATCCAAAAACCTATGAACACCTGAGCTTTGACAAAGAGGCCCAAAATATTCAATGGGAAAAAGATAGTATCTTTAACAAATGGTGTTGGCATAGCTAGATGTAAGTGTGTAGAAAAATACAAATAGATCTAAGCCTGTCACCCTCCACAATACTCAAATCCAAGAGGATCAAATACCTCAACATAAACCCAGCCACTTTAAACTTGATAGAAAAAAAGTGGGAAATACACTTCTACTAATTGGCACAGGCGACCAGTTCCTAAATATAACACTAGTGGCTCAGACACTAAGAACAACAATCAACAAGTGGGATCTCCTGAAGCTAAGAAGCTTCTGTAAAGCCAAGGAAACTGTCAATAGGACAAAACGACAGCCTACAGAATGGGAAAAGATTTCCACCAGCCCTACAAGTGAGAGAGGACTGATCTCTAAGATATATAAAGAGCTCAAGAGTCTAGAACCCAAAACCTTGAATAACCCAATCAAAAAATGGGGTACAGATCTAAAAAGGGAATTCTCAGCAGAAGAATTACGAATGGCTAAAAGGCACCAGAAAAAGTGCTCATCATCTTTAGCCATCAGAGAAATGCAAATCAAAACAACTTTGAGGGGGAAGGGACCTTGAATGAGGATATACAGGGATGGAAAAAAAATTCAGAGGGAAAGCTGAACACAAAGTAAATATATGTGTAGCAATCTTATTTGCATTATCACCCTTGATAAGTCATGCTTATGATTTTTATCTTCTTTATAGTTATTGTTAACTTTTCGGCATTTTAAATTCATTTTACTGTTTTTTTTTTTGATAAATACAAACTAAATAAAGGAAAAAACTCTAAAAAAAAAAAGAAATATTTGAAAAAAAAAAAAAAACAACTTTCAGCTACCACCTGACACCTGTTAGATTGGCTAAGATAAAAGACACAGAGGATAGCCTATGTTGGAGAGGATGTGGAACAAGAAGAACACTCCTCCATTGTTGGTGGGAGTGTCAGCTTGTTCAGCCACTTTGGAATGCAATATGGAGATTTCTCAGAAAATTGAGAATCAGTCTCCTAAAGGACCCAGCAATACCACTTCTGGGTGTATACCCTAAAGATGCACAGTCATACTCCAAAGGTATTAGCTCAACTATGTTCATAGCAGCATTATTTGTAATAGCAAGAACCTGGAAATAACCTAGATGTCCCTCAATTGAAGAATGGGTTAACAAACTGTGGTATATCTACACAATGGAGTACTACTCAGCAGTAAGAAAAAAATGATATCCTAAAATTTGCAGGC
>PVIH01000754.1:0-18399 GCA_004025045.1 Sigmodon hispidus
TCCCTTCCTTAGCCCCTCCTTCCCTGCCTTAGCCCCTCCTTCCCTGCCTTAGCCCCTCCTTTCTGCCTTAGCTCCTCCTTCCTGTCTTAGCCCCTCCTTCCCTGCCTTAGCACCTACAGTGAAAACAGAAACAGACAATGGAGGGTCAGTCCTTCTTCAAATGCTGACCCATATGTGAACCTCATATCTACTCACAAGCTCTGAATTTCTCAGCTTCACTCTAGATAATTAGTGTGGTTTAGTAAGTATCATTTTTATTCTGGGTGGCTATATGCTAAGTGAAAACTCTGGGCTTCTATGACTGAAGGAAGGAGAGAATGGAGACCAGAGGAAAGTGTTCATTTTCTGCTACACTTGTGGCCTTTTTCTTCCCCAGGCCTCCATATACTCTACTCTGATTCTAATAGATCTATAATGTCATAGACCCCTTTGGGTATTTAAGAACTTACGTTGGTATTCACTAGAAGGTTTCAAACTAGCATACACTTGCACAATGACACACAGGTATGCCAGGACAAGAGATTTTGAAGTGGCTCTTCCCAAATCTCAGTGGCTTAACACATTCACAGTTTTCAGACCATCCCAAATGCTCTGTGAAGTTCTGATGGAGACCTCTGACCATCATAGTCACCTGAGGCTCCCAGACCGACAGCTGTGTTCCCACAACCATTTCAGAAGAGAGACTCCCAGCTGTGTACTGGCTCCAAGGCTTCCTTCCTCCCAGTGACATGGCATTTCCACTCTTTTTTCAAATGAATCTGACAGGCTCATAGGGCTGCATCTCATCTTAAAGGGGTCAGTGAAGGACATAATTTCCTGTGGATGAACTATCTTCTACTCTGTCTTCCACAGTCATGTGAAAGCAGAAGAGCTTTGTTAACTTCTAATAACTTTTCAAAGCATCCATAAAGTCTCCAAACCTGTTCAGCGACAGAGGGAAAGTGCTAGCTATATAGTGGAAATATCAAAAGCCAATAACAACATCAATCTCTCACATCTTGTTAGACTGGGGAAAGAAATCTACAGCATTTACAAGCTCTGGTTCCATTTAGAGCATCTCAGACCACACTCAGGAGTAAATCTTTGTGGGTGTTTCTTGTTTCTTTTTTAATTTTTACAGTGCATTTGTATTCAGGTATAAGGGGTGACAGACTTCTGAGAAAAAAGCTTCCAAGGATTAGGAGCATGCAAGAATATAGACTCCCCCTATCCACACCTATTATTTTTTTTTCTTTTCAGACAAAGTCTTGCAGTGTAGCCTAATCTAGCTTCAAATTCATGATTCTCCTGTCTCAGTCTCCCAAGATCTGGTATTACTGGCATGTGTCACAGAAAAATCACTTCCTGGACTGGAGAGATGGCTCAGAGGTTAAGAGCACTAACTGCTCTTCCAGAGGTCCTGAGTTCAATTCTCAGCAACCACATGGTGAGTCACAACCATTCATAATGAGATCCGGTACCCTTTCCTGGTCTGCAGGCATGCATGCAGGCAGAACACTGTATACACATTAAATTGATAAATCTAAAAAAAAAAGGGGGTGGAGAAAGAAAAAGAAATAAATAAAGAAAGAAATATCATTTCCTATGTGGTAATTCTAAGGAAATCAGCTTCTAAGTCTGATGGAGAGTTGCTAAGGCTGAGGAGATTCAGGGTACACAAGAGATCACTTACCTGACAATTAAACACTTACAAGCAATTTCAGTAAATTTTAAAATGTTATATTTTAAAGTTCGACTCCCAATTTTACAGCATTACCTTGCATGCAAATACTGGTCTGGGGCCGGGCCACTGGGCTGCTGTGTGCTGCTGCTACCTTATGGTGCAGCTGTTTCCTTTGCTGCTTCTTGCTGAGATCAATGGCCCCGAAGTAATTGGCCTTTGAAGAGGGCAAAAAGGACAATTTTGAGCACCGGGCCTTCTTTGAGGACATGGGTCTTGGTGGGTTATCCATGTGGTCACCACCAGGCCACTTTGCTCTTGGGAGGGGGTGGAGGGTAACAAGGCTTATTGCAAAGCATTGAGCTCTGCTTGGATGGAGGCTTCACTATCCTGTGGATTTGCTGACACGTTCCTGTAAACTGGGTAGAGGGGGAATCTGTGAGCTATTCCAAACTAGTGTGTTTGACAACACACTTTCACTTTCCTAAGAACACATTTCTGCCTTCTCCTCGATGGTCAGGCTCGTTTGTATGCATATGAGCTGGTGAGTGAACTCTGGGCCCACATATGCAACTAAACCTCATACCCAGGTCAATATCACTTGCTGTAGGGATCTTCCTACACCCCTGTTCTTGTACAGACAGAGTCCCTGCTTCTCACCAGTATCCCTTGCTGCCCTACACTCTAATTAATAGACTCTGTCCCTGAGTCCCTGGGAAGGCATCTTAGAGAAGGAGACTGCATCTTCCTCCTTCCATTTAACAGTGTCTTGAATAGAGTTTAAAATGTGTTTCTTAATAAAAATGACTCAATAACTAAGTCTTAAAACAGTGTGTGTGTGCATATGCATATAAACATACACATGTAGAAGCTAGATGACCTTAGAGCCTTATGAGATGCCCATCTTGTCTTTTGAGATATACTTTTCAGTGAGGCTTACTGATTAGACTGTGCTGGCTGGTCAGAGGGCCCAGGGCTCTGGCTGACTCTGTCTCTGCAGTATTGAGATTGCAAGTATGTATCAATATGCTCTGCTTTTCTATAGGTTCTGGGAATCAAACTTGGGTCCCTATATTTGTGTGGTAAGTGCTATACCAATTGAGACATTTCTCAACCCTCAAACATGGTATTTTTAAACATATGTTCATTATATCTATATGGTTTGTAGTTTCATACATAATAATGAAACAAGACAATTTTAGCTTTTAAAAAGTTTAGTGATTGGCTTTATAAAGAGTAAATTCCAAAGTAAACAGAAGTTGGTGTATTGGGGTACAAAAAAAAGGAGATAGAATTTCTATCATTTTGTTACTCATTTCCTTAAAATCTCCTTTTGTGAATGTTTAAAATATATCCAATGGGAGGCTAAAGAAATGACTCAGGAGTTAAGAGCACTGGATGCTTTTCCAGGGCCCAGGATCAATTCCCAGAAACTACATGGTGGCTCACAACCATCTGTAACTCCAGTTCTAGGGGCTTCAGTGCCCTCCATAGTCTTGGTGGGCACCAGGCACATACATGCTGCACAGACATATATGCAGGCAAAATACCCATACACATAATAAAATATAAACACATAAATAAAATAGTCCCATGAATTAGCAGTTAGGTATACACTATCTAAACACAGTTTTACAAGACTACATTTGTAAAAATGGCAATGATAAGGTATGTCAGGCACAGCTAATTTCCATTCATTTTTTCTCTTCCTTTTTTGATAACATCCAGTGTTTTAACCAGGAATATGGTAATAAAACTTAACTAAATCTGTCTGCTTCCTTTGTAGCTAGATGTGGCTGTGTGATGGCTCAGACACATTGCTGCCACTGCTTGTCACCTGAATGCCACTCCATGCTAATTACCTTTGTAGCATTCTAAACTAATAACATAGTCCAACCATCTTTAGGCCAAAAAGAACCTGTGTTTTAATCAGTATTAACTCCAGATCTTTACTAGTTTATCAAAAAATAACAAAAAGGAAGACAACTAAACTGCTTTTTCGACATTATTTTGCTTTATAGTATATCTCTCAGTCCTCTGCCTCAGGGTCCCAAGTTCTGAGATTATAGGCATGCATATCCGTACACAGTAGAAAAGTAGAAAACAACAGACTTTTAAATAGATCCCTGTGTATAGACAAGGTTCAAGGTGAGACGTCAGTGGGAAAGAACCCTAGTTCTTTGAATACTTACAGTTTTACTTTTTAAAAAATTTATTTAGCTTTATTTTTGTGCATTGATATGAAGGTGTCAGATCTCTTTGACAGGAATTACAGACAGTTGTGAGCTGCCATGTGGGTGCTCGGAATTGAACCTGGGTCAATTGGGAAAGCAGCCAATGCTCCTAACCCCTGATCTATCTCTCAAGTTTCACTTTTTACCCCTCTTTTTCTCCTGTGTCTGACAGGCATTTAGTAAACACTGATTACCCACTGAGTAAGGGAATGAGTGTGGGGTACTGCAGTGAGTGAGTGCCCCTGGGAACTAGACATGTCACAATTACAAGTCTACTCAGCACGCCCCAGGACATGTGTTAAATTTTCTTTCCATTGTTCGAGTCAATAAGCCGTGAGGTCAGGAAGATTCTCTTTTCCAAAATAAACCACAGATGCTAGAGCAGATATTGGACATGAAGATGTTGGTGTATGAGTCCCGTGTTCTTGATTTTCCTTCTGCTTCTTTGTATACGTTTCTTAGTTTCTACTCTTTCCTCTTCTCTTCTTATTTGCTTTAGTTCTTGGCCCTCATTTTTCTTTGATAACTCTGAAAACAAGCATATGCTCCTGGAATTGTTTTTTTTTTTTTTAAAAAAAATCTAATGTTTTTGTTTACGTGTATGTGTTTATATGTAGTATGAACACATGAGTGAAGGTATCCACAAGGTTGGAAGAGGGATCAGATTCTCTAGAGATGGAATAGCAGGCAGGTGTGAGCTGCCTGATGTGGGTGCTAGAAATCAAATTCTAATTCTTTTCAAGAGCAAAATATATTGACAGTTGTTGAGGCATTATAAAACTCTACAGTATATGTTCGTGTACTGTTAAACATACTAGGTACATGTATATATATACATATATATATATATATATATATATATATATATACCCCACACATAATATCTGTATGTACATCTATGTCAAATAGCTACATTTTCATAGAAAGGCAAAACAGCCACCAACGTAAAACTTTTATGGAGCTGGGACTGTAGCTCAGTGGTAGGGAACTTGCATGCTCAAAGACCCGGGTTCAACCCCCAGTCTTGAAAAAAAAATGAGTGAGCTTTAAGTACGATGTTTAAATGTTAATAACGTGAATTCCTTAAATAACTACAAATTGGGATCCCTTTTTACATATTTATTTATTTGTTGGGTTGGTTTTTTTTTTTTTTGTGCCCACGCAAAGACCCATGTCAGAAGTCACAAGATAATTTTTAAGAATAAATTTTCTTCTTCCACTAAAGGGATTAAACTCAGGTTATCTTGGTAGCTGTCTTTCTTTGGCAACTGAGCTATCATACTGGTCCCCAGAAGAGATTCTCCATATGTATTGTTCTTAGGTAACTGAAAAACAAAATGCTTTTCAATGTATAAATCAGAAAATCCATAAAATTCAAATTAACCTTTTTAATATGATAGATAATCTAATTTCCTTACAAATCAGATATGGTGTTGGTGGCCTCTGTTTTTCCCAATGTGCCATGTGAAGACCAAGTTTTACCCTCAGTTCAGTTAGACTGTCATGATAACTTTGCCTCCTGTGTGTTGCGTTGGTCTTCTGCTGACATTAGTATAGTATCAGTGATTTTTCTGTAGCCCAGAGTAACTTCAATTGTTCAGATTGAACCAGCACAATCTTAAACACAAATCTACTTCAGATTCAGGCCCCAAGTTCAATGTTGGGAGCAGGTTATAAGGTGCCATCTAATTGTTTTTAGAGATAATCATCTCGAAATTATACAATAAAATTGGAAAGCTATCTAAAGTTGTGGAGACAGAAGTGGAGGTGCATGGAACTGACACATCTAAACACATGTCTCATCAGGAAATTAATCTCAGTTGCCAGAACTTGAAACTGCTGTGCAATAAATGCTAAGATATGAGTGAGCTGTGAGACCTACAGTCAACCTCGCTTCTGGTCCCTTCTAGGTGAGAAGCACATGCTAGACATCTCTGAGGCTAGTGGGAATGACTGTGTGTGGTGGAATGTTCTCTGTATGCTGTAAATAAAAGAGCTATTTTGGGCTATGTAGAGAACTGTAGAAGTGGGTGGAGAATCAGAGGACAGACAGGTAAAAGGAGGGTGGAGTTAGTCAGTCGACACCTGACCCCCGAAGAAGAGACATGTAAGAAATATAGGTGAGCCATGGGCTGGGACACGTGGCAGACAGACTAAT
Source organism: Sigmodon hispidus (assembly GCA_004025045.1). Taxonomy (NCBI): domain Eukaryota; kingdom Metazoa; phylum Chordata; class Mammalia; order Rodentia; family Cricetidae; genus Sigmodon; species Sigmodon hispidus. The sequence continues at coordinate 6,053 of PVIH01000754.1, forward strand.
AGAAATGGGTTAAATTAATATGAAAGAGCTAGCTAGTAATGTGCTTGAGACATGGGCCAAACAGTATGAAGTTAATATAAGTGTCTGATTCATTTCTTTGGGGGACAAAAGTTGCTGCGGGCCAGGTCCGAACCTCCAGCCCAAACGGACCGGGAAATCTTCTACAACAACTGTGTGACAGGGAAGATGGCAGCTTTCAGTTAGCCCTGCGCATGAGGCTATAGTATGCCCAGAAGAGGAACACTACAGAGATATGGGGAAGGATGCTCTATCTGGGTACCCAGTGAGTGTTTTGATCTTGTTATGCTCCTGTGCATCTTTCTTCTGAGGGGCTACATCAAAGGTCACTTTTCTAGCTCCCACTCTGGAGGCATGAGCAGTAAGCAAAAAGCCAGATGTGAACAGAATCCTGACTGTTTCGAGTTGTAAAAATGGCTGAAAAGTGTGTTGTGTTGAGCCTCAGTGCTGACTTAGGGGGGGGTAGCATTGCTGGTGTATCTGTTCATATTTGTCCACTACAAACCTAGGAAATGGACTGGGTGGTCAATGACAAGAGGAATGACCCTGTCTGTCTACTTCCCTCCTGTGATCACACTTACCCATTTCATAGTTCACTAACCACTTACCACTACTGAATAACTAGCATCTCCTAGTATGTGCCTGGCACTGGTTCTTTGCTTTGTAGCTATTAGCTAACTCTGTGAATTAACCAAACAAAATATTACCGATCTTAAGATCCACAAGAGTAGAGTCACAGATGTAAGAAGTCCTGAGTTGTGACAAGGGATGTGCAAGGGACTCATTTGTTAGAAAGCTAAAGTGAGGGGTCAGAGAGGTGGTAAGGGAACTTGCTACCAAGACTGACAGTCTGAGTTCGAGACCCAGAATCCACACAGTAGATTTGAGAATCTACTTTTGAAAGTTGTACTCTGACCTCTGCTTACCATGGCATATGTGTGCACAAGCACTTGTATGCATACCCATGTGAAAATAAATAAATGGTTATAAGGTTAATACTTGGTTTTGTATATACATGTTCTTTGCCTGCATTTATGTCTGGTATTTATTTATATACCACATATGTGCTTGATACCTACAAAGGCCAGAACTGACATCAGATCATCTGAAACTAGAGATATAGATGTGAGCAACCAGGTGGATGCTGGGAATCAAGCCCAGGTCCTCTGTAAGAGCAGTAAGTGCTCTGAACTACTGAGCCATCTCTCTAGCTGCTTAAAAAAAATTGTAAAAGAAAGCTTGATCATGGAAACTTGTACAATTTTTTGGAAATATCCCCCACAGAAGCTGGTGGCTCTTGCCTAACACTGGATATATCCAATGCTTGAGCCAGACATGATAGCTAGATGATTTGTGGTGGCAGGGAGTAGGGAGAGGGAGGAGATGAGGGTCATGGAATCTCAGGTATCTTGGGTTGGCCTCATTGGCCTTGAACTTCTGGTCATCCAACCTCCACATTCTGAGTATGGAGGTATCTGGGGTTTACGACCACATCCAGTAGATGCTAGGAATGAACCCTAGGCCTCATGTACATTGGGCAAGAACTTTAACACCTGAGCTACAAACCCAGCCCTATTATACATTTCTTAAAGTGCAGACAAGGCCCTCTGAGACACAAGGTTTAGGCAGAGTTTAAGGAAGCCTTAGTAACCACGTCACTGAAAATTCCAAATATCTTTAGGATCTCTGGTTGGATCAAAGGATATTATGAAGATAAAGTATGAAAAGGTCTGAGAAACAAGAATCACAACCTACTTGGCAAGAAATAAGAACAGAGTACAAAGGCAGAAAGTATGATGTGAACTGAGTTCCCATATGGAGTGAATGGTGTTTTGGTGATGAAGCCTCTAATAGCCATGGAAGCCTGTCTGTAAGCTCTTGGGAAAAGTAGGATGACATGCTGTCACATGACAATTGTGAGCATCAATCAGGACAAATACAGGAGGGGATACACCAAAAGCGCAACAGGCATCACTTGCAGACTGTGGAGCTGTAGAAAATAGATGATACATAAGCATTAATAATTTGAATGTTATTCTAAGTTTGAGACATTTATTTGTCTGTGTGCATGAACACATGAAGTGCCCGTGGAGGTCAGAAGACAACTTCCTATCACATGGATTCCAGGAACAGACCTCAGGCTTAAGGTTTGATGGTAAGTGCCTTTACCCGCTGAACAAGCTCACTGGCCCAATTTGAATATTCTTTTCAATCATTCAATCTCTCTAAAGTTTATCCAATATTAATTTTATAGAGAAAATTACATTTCTTTCAATGACATCCCAGTCTAATTGCACAACATGAGAGACCTGGTCACTGACGGGACTCAAGACTCTGTCTCCCTGACTCCCTTCGATGGTATTATCAAAGGCTGCTTGCTCATTTTTGAAAATGGCACAAACTTATATATGGTTCCTCTAGGATTTAGACAAAAAAAATCATAAAATCTAATTTTTTTCTTTAAAAATTAAAAAATTCTCTACATATGTATTCCTGTATTCCAAAATTCAAAAGACACAGTAGAGTTTACAAAAAGAAAGTCTATGTACTTTTTTTCCTAATTTCTTTCCTTGATAAAATTCATGCCATTAGTATCTTGCACATCTATCCAAGTTATTTTATTTCTGCACAAATATACTGACAAATTCGGTATTCAATATCCCCTCTTCTTTGTCTTGAAGTGCTGAGGGTTGAACCCAGGATCCTGTGAATAACAGGCAAGGACCATCCTAATAAGCCCCACACCAACTCTATTGTCCACCTTAAATGCGAGTTAGAGTGAGTAACTCACTCTGGCTTCTTTCATTTAACAATGTATCTTAGAAATCTTTCAGTACCCTGTGTCCCATTCCTGCTGAACATCTCATTGCACAGATGTGTCATAAATCACCAGAGGGCTCACCAGTGAGCAGACAATGAGCAAACGCATATGGCTCTGAGAGGAAGCAGGAGAAAGAAAGCATGCTCTTGTTTCTATGCTTTACGCCATTCCTTCCCCCTTTTCGCGTACTTCGGAGAAAGGCTAAGACAGAAACGTCTGGTGTTAATAACTAGCCATGTTTGCATTACTAAAGTTCAAACACCTCCTAGAAAGTGAGTCTGAAGGACAGAGCTCAGCAGCTTTGCAGTTTTTCAAACAGACCTTGGCATGACAGAAAACGTTTATTTGGATAATTATATCAGCATTTAGGTGTTTCCTCCTTTAAAGATTAATGTTTAACAATAGAAATACAAGGCAAGAAAGAAGATTTTGTATCATGAAAGCCTTGCATCTCCTGCCCCAGTCCCAACAGTACAGGGTCTAGTTTCATTTATGTTTTTTTTTAATATTTGTATGTATTCTTTGAAATTTTCATACTTGTTATACAATGTATTTTAATTATATGTACTTCCAACCCCTCAGACCTTTCTAACATGCTTTTCTATAAATTTGTGTGTGTATTACATGAATTCTACTTGGTATTATTAATAAAAAACCTGGAGCCAGATATTGGGGAAAAGCTGAAATATCAGAGAGACGAAGAAGCAAACCATAGCCAGTTCTCATCCAGCCAACTCCTCAGGCCAAGAAGGGTAAGATCCTGTCTCCATGAATCCTCATACTCAGAACCTCTGAGTTCTCAGGTGAAAGGGAATCTGGGTCCTAGAAGAAGGGCTGAATTCCTGCCTCCTTTTACTTCTCTGCCCAGCTGTCTCAATTCCTGGTTCAACTTTCCTAGTGCTGGGATTGAAGGTGTGTGCCCCCAACAGCTAGCTCTAATGAACTCACAAAGATCCAGAGAATCTCTGCCTTCTAAGTGTTAGGATTAAAGGCAAGGGTCACCATTCCCTAACCTTTGTGGTTTGACTCTGTACTCTGATATTTTAGGCTATTTTTTATTAAATATGCAATATATCACTGAGTGTGTGTGACCCATGCAGCCTGATTACTGTTGTCCATATGGCATGGGTATGAGGCTATCCACTGGGGTGTAACCGACCTACCAATAGCCACATTCCTGAGGAAAAGTGACTCTTCTCTCTCAGATGAACATCCTGAGAATAAGAAGCATCTCCTGGGACACCCTCCCACAGTGATGAAATTTCCACTTCACTGTGTTGGAAATCTGTTCAGTTCTTTTCGTGGACCCAAAATGTTGATTGTGCAGCTTGGATCCAGTTAGTTAGCTACAGGGAATCTTTTTACTCAGAAATGATGCTCTGAAATTTAAAATTGTGGTGAGGTATATGGTTAGCTGAGTGGACGAAGCCCTGTGTGCAAACATGAGGGCTGGATTTCAGATTTCCATCCCCCATGTAAGTGTCAGATGGGCCTGGCAGACCTATTACTTATAATCTCACAGAAGCAGAGAAGAGTGAATCCCCAGCCAGACTGGTCCAATTGGTGAACTCTAGTTCAAGTGAGGAATTGCCTCAATCTAAGATGGTGAGTGATTAAGGAAGTCAACCAACATTGGCCTCTTGCTTCCACAGGCAAATATATGCACAATTGCACACACATGTGGCACCACTCATGAGAAGATATGCAATGCACATGTACTCATATATATCACATGTACATATACATGCAAAAAGAAGAGTAAAGAGCCATATTAGGAGCAGATGAGCCAACATATGTGAAAATTAGCTGCAGTAAGACAGAAACAATACATGGAATGCTCATGTGATAGGGAATGAGTCAAACTTCTTGTTGGATTTCGATTCCTCTTGCTAGACTCATAGCCTTGAAGAGAAGAACCACTCTCATATGGTCATCTGTAGAATAAAAAGGAGCTCCATTTAGCTTGAAGAATTATGAAGATAAATAAGAAATACACTCAAAAATTCTCTAAAATAAGGTCTTCAAGTTGAACAATGACTTCATAGCTGTTGGAAAGAAGAGTCATGGAGTTCTCAGAGAGCATGGCAAAATGTCATGCATGTGAGGCATAGCCAACTCAGAAGATGATAACTCAGGGTGGATAGCAGATTCAGGTAGGAGGAAATCCTCAGTGTTGTGAGAAGTTAAGGATGACGTTGTGGGGGAAGCTGTATATGTATATAACACAAGGCCCTGCGGTCCATCTTCAACACCACCATAAGTAGCACAGCATCCCTGAGGGCTGTCGTGGGTGGGGGAAGATGCTACATCAACAAGGTGAGTCTTCTAGAGGGAAATTCCCCTAGTCTACAGAGTATGACACCACTAGTCAGAGACTTTTGCTGGTAAAGTTAAAATTTTACTTTAAACTGAGTGTGGAACCACTGAGAGATTTCCTCTTCACATATCATGTATAGGCTCAGCAGTGATTCAGATAGCAAATATAGGGCAGGGATTAGTACTGATTACTTGCGATGCTTTAGAAGAAGCCTGAACTGAAAGCATAGCACATCAGTACAAACATCCCTGATGGAGTGTATGTGGGGGGGGGGGAAGAGCTGGTGCTTTTCACCAGCCAGTGGACTGGCTCTGACATCAATCTTAGGAAAGTGACCAATCCTCAATGGACCTGAGGAGCCATCCAGTATCAACTCTGATTCTATTTTCAAATTCTAGTTTAGGAATGTAAAGGTTTTTAAAAAGCAGACTAATGAAGGTACTGGACACTCTAGCAAAGAGAAGAATGTTAGCCCTGTTTAGGGATGCAGGTATGGTAAAGAGAAGGGAAGAGACACAGGAGAGGACAGTCACACACACCTGCTTTTACCTTGACATGAGGTGGGCAAGGGGACTGTTTAAACTACAGAGAATTAATTGGGACACATTTGGAGGCTGGAGGTGCACTGAGCCCCATTCACAGACACTCTCTAGCACTAGGGGCCATGTGGGATGCTGTGAGTAAGAAGGCTGGATATCTGGGCTCCTGTATTTTTAGGTTCCAGAGAAACACCTGTTGGCGTCCTGTACAGTATCAAGAATGTTCAGTGAGAAGGAAGGAAGTCTAAGGCCCATATCATTACTAACATCTCTTACCCAATTCTTTCTGGGGAGAGTCAAAGACCTAATTTCTAACCCTTCTGTCACTGCTCTGAGACACTGAGAAATGACTGGAAATGTCTGATAAGAATGAAAAAATTCAGATCCAAGACTCTGGGAGGAAATGACAGCTGAAGGGCTGAAGAGGGGATACAGGCTCTAGTCCAGGCCTTTGCTAGTGCTTCTGGGAACTGAAAACCCAGGAGATGGGTTCCAGCCTGTGTTAGTCCCAGGAGGCCAGGAGGTACTGTTGAAAAACTTTAATAAAGAGTCCTGAGACTTCACTAGGACTTGGCAGTAGGTTAGCCAGGGCTCATTCTGCTGTCCTGCATGGGAACTTAGAATGCTATTTTCTAGTGAGATGGAGGTCCCTTATAGAGTTGGCGAACCCATTTCCTACCAAGTTTGAGTTAGTCAGAGATTGACCAGTTTTCTCTATATATGAACTGCCTATGTATTTTGATAATAAGTGTGTGCATATCTGCTCAGTGCCCAGAGGATTTTGGATTATAGAGAAAGAATTGGATAAGAATAAAGGCATCTCGCCTGCTAGGACAAGGTTTACTTTTTAGCCTTCTTATCCAACTTGTAGATTTGAATGACAGAGGGCAGCCATCCACATTGTTGTGACCTCTAGTGACCCAGAGAAAATTCTCTTTACTTTTGGGAAAGTCTTTCTTCTTTTTATAAGAGAAAAGAATGAACATGTCTTACTTAAGAATGGCACGTGACCCTGACAAGATCACTCTGCAGCCAGCCAGCAATTCCTTAAGGAAATGAAGACTAAGCCGGAAGAATGGGCTTGATGGAGGGTTACATACGAAACTAATGAGTGCTTTCTCTTCTAGCCCTATCTCCATGCCTTTTCTGCTGGTCAGACAGTAAGGCTTCCACCAGAGGTGCGGTGCCCATCAGCTTACATAGCTGCCAAAAGTGAATTTCTGGAACTTTCTACAAACTCATCAAACATTAATTAGGGTGGTGTCCCATAAGGAAGCATATTTATTAACAATCTCATTGGATACAAAAATATTCACATACACTCACTCTTAAATCTCTCAGCACCCCACTAATGTATTAAGGAGTCAAATAAAGTTCCTCAAGCATCCCCTGTACCCACTGGAGGAGACCTTCTGACTTCTCTAAGAAGGTATTTGGAGGTTCAAATCCAGTATTCTTTGCTCTGGTTGGATGTCAGTATTTTGGATAAGGTTTTGAAATCTGGTTATTCATTCCTCTTGCAACTTCTCAGGTTGATCCACTTACTTTTATTCTAATATTAAGTAAGGTCAGGAGAACTTTTTATTTCCTCACTCACCTTTGTTTTAGACAAGATCAGTTTTGAATTCACAATCCTCCTCCCTCGGCCTCTGGAGTCTTAGGATAATAGGCATGTACCACCATGCCCAGGCAGTGGGTGCTTTTTAATGTAAGAAAGTTGGGTGCATGCCAACAGCTGGAAGCTACAGTTTTCCTCCCTGTGAGATCACAGAAACATCTAAGTAAAGAATATTCCAAAGCAGCCCCCCTCCCTCATCTAAACCTGTCCACCTTTGCGCCCTTTTATGGATAATCACCTTGGTATACAGGAGGCACAGGCTGAAAACCTAACCCATGAAAGAGCCCAGTATGAAATCATAGCCTTTGGATTAACATATCTAGAGGTTTCCACAAGTCAAGGACGTTCAGTTTCTGATCTAATAGTATTTATTGTTTGGTCCTACTGCCTAGACCTTGACTTCTGTTTGACTACAATGAAATGCTCAAAATGTTGAAGGCACTTTCTTAACTCGTGGACATGAAGGGACTCTTAATATTAAGCGCAGGATGCCTCTGTAGGACAACTGTCAGAGAGAAGTGGGAGGCCTGGAGAATGACAGCTCCAGTCCTCTGTGAAAGACTGACTGCTGGACTGGTCCTAGCAGCGTTTACTCTCACTGGGTGGAATTGCCCCGACCTTGAACAAATGTTTCTTTGTTGCTCTTCAGTCTGTGAGAAAGTGTGTCTTGAGGCTGGTTGTGTTCGTTTAATGGTGTCTGAAAATAGGGAGTAAGATCGAAAGAGAGGGGAGGGAGGGGGAATCACCCCAAGATAATCGGGTAGTCAGTCTGGAAGGTGAAAACCCAGGCTTTGAAAATTGTTTACACTCCTCTTTAACTACAATGGCACCTCCCAACCCCCTTTCCTGACTGCTCCGTACTGGACAATTCAATTGAGTCCTTTTGTAGCCGATTATTGCTCAGAACCCTAGGGTCTGGATTCGTTTGTGGAAGAAACACACCCCCGCGGCGGCGGGCGCTGCTCTGGAGCCTATCCCTCCAGTCTCATCTCCCTTTCTTGGGGCTGGAGAGGGGCAGTGGGAGGCAGACCAACTCCGTGTGGCGGGCGCCCTTGGATAAGCCCCTATTTCCTGGATCTTTTAGGGACAAGGTCACTACCAGCCCTCTGCGCATCCTTCGCAATCATGCAAGTGTCCTTGAAGGGTCTGATAATAACACGGAAGCCCCAAATCTGATCCAATCTAGAGTACCCATTGTATGCCCCGGGTATGAAGAGAAACGTCTCCCGGCCAGTCTCTAAGTGTAGTCACCCTTGGATTGAGCAGGCTGCCAGCTGAGTCCCTCACGTTTAGGACCTTCAGTAGATGTTTCTGCCCAGTGGAAGAAACCTGGGGCTGCGCTGCGGTGCTCTGAGGACCGGAGGTGAGCGTCATGGGTTGTAGGTCGCCGGGAGAGCTGAGCGCTGGACAGGTACCGAAGAAAGCGGGAGCTGGAGGAACTGTACCTTGTTCAGCCGCAGGAGCTGGGAACCGAGGACAGCGCCCATGCGGCTGCTTGTCCTGCGGGTCCCCTCCCCGCCCGCTCCCCGCGCTCTGATTGGCTGGCGCGTGGGGTCCCTGGCACGCGCCTGTGGATGTAGTTATAAGAATCCTCGCGTGCCGGCCCTCAGCTCCAAAAAGCGGGACCCAGCCCTCCCCAGTGCAGCCACAGCGCCAGCCAGAGCCAGTGGCAGCGCGCACTCCAGAGAGGCCTTAGGGCGGGGACCCGCGGCTGTCTTGCCTAACTCAACTCCAGCCCTACGAGGGAGGGGCTGCGGGACCTGCTGAACTGCCGGGGACCGTTCACTAAGCGTCACCCCGAGCAGCCCAGCAGTCCCTCTGGGCCTCGGCGGGCTGCCGTCATGGATGCTGTGTTGCTGGAACACTTTCCCGGGGGCCTGGACACATTTCCGTCTGCTTACTTCGATGAGGAAGACTTCTTCACTGATCAGTCCTCTCGGGACCCGCTGGAGGACGGTGACGAGCTGTTGGGGGATGAGCAAGCGGAGGTGGAGTTCCTCAGCCACCAGCTGCACGAATACTGCTACCGCGACGGGGCGTGCCTGCTACTGCAGCCCGCGCCCTCCACCGCCCCTCATGCGCTCGCCCCGCCGCCTTTGGGGGACCCTGGCGAGCCCGAGGACAGTGGCGGCTACTGTTGCGAGGCAGGGGCGCCCCTAGGCGGCTTCCCCTACTCGCCCGGCTCGCCGCCCTCGTGCCTTGCCTACCCTTGCACCGCGGTGCTATCCCCCGGGGCGAGGCTCCGTGGTTTGAACCGGGCGGCTGCAGCGGCGGCACGGCGACGGCGACGCGTTCGCTCCGAAGCAGAGCTGCAGCAGCTGCGACAAGCGGCCAATGTGCGGGAGCGGCGCCGCATGCAGTCCATCAATGACGCCTTCGAGGGGCTGCGTTCACACATCCCCACGTTGCCCTATGAAAAGCGCCTCTCTAAGGTAGATACTTTGCGCTTGGCCATCGGCTACATCAACTTTCTCAGCGAGCTGGTGCAGGCTGACCTGCCACTGCGTGGTGGTGGTACAGGTGGTTGCGGGGGCCCAGGTGGCAGCCGGCACCTGGGTGGAGACAGTCCGGGTAACCAGGCCCAGAAGGTCATCATCTGCCATCGAGGCACCCGTAAGTGCGTCTGTGTTTTAGCATCACCTAAGGGGGACTGGGACAGAGACAGAATGTTAGGAAGTCTGATACACGGGGCTGATTGATGAGGATGCACCACAGGGCACTAGGAACCTTGAGGACGACCTTTCGATTCTGTTTTTTGACACTTGACCCAAGCTTGGATGTGTATCTTCCCCAGACGTGCACCTCCTTTGATTCTAGGGAGAGGGCGCTAAGCGTTTGAGGGGTGGAGTAGAGAAGTGTCCCAGTTTCTCCAGAGGGGACCCTAAAGGACCACGAGTAACTCCTGGGAACATAATTGGTGCTCACAATCTGTTTTCTCCTTCCCAGGCTCCCCCTCTCCCAGTGACCCGGATTATGGCCTCCCTCCTCTTGCTGGGCACTCTCTCTCATGGACTGATGAAAAACAACTCAAAGAACAAAATATTATCCGTACAGCTAAAGTGTGGACCCCAGAGGACCCCAGAAAACTCAACAGTAAATCTTTCGACAACATAGAGAATGAGCCACCTTTTGACTTTGCGTCCTGAGAAAGCTCTCATGGGCTTACTGTGCCTCTGCATGTTGTAAGGTGTAAATACCTATAATGTAAATGTAATTTAAAGATCGCGTTTTTCTAATGGCAATCAACTGTTATTTATCTATTTATTATTCTGTTGAGTTAATGAAATAGATGGTCTCTTTTTAAATATATAATTTATATAATTTATCATGATATTCTATAATATGCAACAGAGGATAATTTTTCCCCAGCACCTTTGGCAGAACCCTGAGTTGTTGGAAGAACTCTGACCAGACATTTTCGTGCTTATTTAATGCCATATTTGGTTTATTTCTAAGCGTTGTTAATAAATGCTATTCGCTCGTGTTTCTATAAGCTGCTTGTTTAACAGATGACAGGACGCAAAAGAACTGACTTGCTTAAAAGTGACAGAAACAAAGGCTTAAGTTCTAGCCATCTAAGAGTAAACTACACGTCATTTAGATTTTATCTGAAGGGGAGTGGGTGTAGGTGGGAGAATATATTCAAACTCTCTGACAGACATTGACAGAATACTGTCACTCTTGCTCTCAATAGTAACGACTTCCTGTATTTGTACCCTAACTACCAAACATCCCTTAGAACAACTAGGTCATGAGTAATTTATTATTTCCATTTTCCAGAGTAGGAAAACTGAGGTCTAGGAACGATGTTTAGCGTGCCCCAAGTGAGTGCCACCGTGCCCAATCAGAGTGCAGCTTCATGGCTAGGCAGGAAAGGGGATTTTTCTGCTTGCATTGGCTAGGGAGAAAGAAATGCTCTAGAACGGGGCTCTGGTGTGTCCTTTCTACACTTAAGCATCAGTTTCCTGAAATTCAGACTGTCCTGAAAGGAATTGGAGTAGTTGACTTTTTGAAGTCAGGAGACCCAGTACAACTTTCAGGAGTTTGGGATAAGGCCGAGAGAAGCGCTCCACTCCATTCCAACCCGGCCACCTCTACACTTGGTTTATTTTTAAACAGCACCTAGTCCTCCTCCTCTGCCCACAACAGGAGGAAGGCCCTCTTGAGTTGGAGGTATCAGGGTCGCCCTCTAGCGAACCGAAATAGAAGCGACGGAGAAGTCTGGACCCTCAGCCAGAAAGCCTAAGAAGCTTGGGCTGGACTTGTACCTCATTCTTACCCTACCCCACCCCACCCCCGGGCCACCATGGACTTCTAGGCTTTCCAGACGCTTTTGCGGGTTGGCCAGTGGTGTCTGGGCTCTTGATGGCTAGCGGAGGGGTCTGCGCGTGGGGGTAGGGCAGGAGACGCTCCCTTAAGCATGAAACCTTTGACTCTGAACCACCGCAGGCAGGCCGGTGAATTGCTTCCCCAGCCAGCGCAAACCTGGGGAGTCAAGGTGAGATCGCCCGTCTCCCCATCCCCCGACCCCCAACACACACACCGCACACGCCTGGCCAGAGGACTGCTTACAGACAGCATGCTAATCGCTTTAACCTAGTTTCAGACCCACCGAGGGGTTCCCCCGCGCGCGCCGCGGGTGCCATGGACTTCATCCAAGAGTAATTAAAGCGAGGCTAGGAGCTGGACCGATCCTGCAGAGCAGCCTGGCCAGACACGCTAAGATTCTGGGTCGCGACGCTCCCCAGGAGGCCTTGAGCCCTGGACCCCCTCACCTCCTCCAGCCTTCTCCTCTTCTCCAACCTCCTCTCCCCCTAAAAGTTGGCTTTACTCTGGAGATGTTTGAGAAGGAGAAAAAATAATTCGATTTTGCCCTGTATTACGGCCTCATTAAACATGAAAGTTGCTTTTGTATGAATGCTCCCATCAGGCATGTAATCTCATTACACTCATTAGAAAGTCAAATGTTAGACTTCAACTTCCTTATAAGTTATGAAAGTGTATCTTTTTTTCTTCTTCTGTGTAAACCTGCCT